>JAFBJU010001120.1:1758-41292 GCA_016785305.1 Colistium nudipinnis
ACTTAATGGGTGTAATTGTTAGAAGGCATGGATGGGGGTTTTGTTTATAAGGCCAACGCCTTAATACTTGGCCACCACGCCTGATTTCAATGAAAGTTTTAGCTTTTCGATTCGATCATTAGTGCACAGAGCTAAATGATGTCCTCAGGACACTTTAACAACTGTTGTGTAACTGTTAGAAGGCATGGATGGGGGTCGACCCATGATCTTTGGTTTACGAGACCAACGCCTTACCACTTGGCCACCACGCCTGATTTCATTGCTGACTTTAGCTTTTTCGATTCGATCACTAGTGCACAGAGCTAAACGATGTTGTTTGGACTATTTAACAAGTGTCTGTCAGGTGTTTCAGGGTTCTTACAGATAGGAAAGGTATAATGAATGACAATTTCACACATGTAACACTTAGAAGGAATGCAAGGGGGTCGAACCCATGATCTCTGGTTAAATGAGACAAACGCCTTACCACTTGGCCACCACGCCTGATTTCAGAGGAGTGTAATGAATGACAATTTAATAGGTGTAACTGTTCGAAGGCATGGATGGGTGTCGAATCTTTGGTTTACGAGACCAACACCTTACCAGTTGGCCATCACGCCTGATTTCAATGGAAATTTTAGCTTATTCAATTCGATCACGAGTGCAATGAGCTAAATCATGTTGTTTGGACTATTTAACAAGTGTCTGTCAAGTGTCTTAGGGTTCTTACAGATAGGAAAGGTATAATGAATGACGACTTAATGGGTGTAGTTGTTAGAAGGCATGGATGGGGGTTTTGTTTATAAGGACAACGCCTTACTACTTGGCCACCACACCTGATTTCAATGAAAGTTTTAGCTTTTTTGATTCGATCATTAGTGAACAGAGCTAAATGATGTCCTTAGGACACTTTAACAACTGCTGTGTAACTGTTAGAAGGCATGGATGGAGGTCGAACCCATGATCTTTGGTTTACGAGACCAACGCCTTACCACTTGGCCACCACGCCTGATTTCATTGCAATTTTTAGCTTTTTCTATTTGATCACTAGTGCACAGAGCTAAATTATGTTGTTTTCACTATTTAACAAGTGTCTGTCAAGTGTCTTAGGGTTCTTACAGATAGGAAAGGTATAATGAACGACGACTTAATGGGTGTAATTGTTAGAAGGCATGGATGGGGGTTTTGTTTATAAGGCCAACGCCTTAATACTTGGCCACCACGCCTGATTTCAATGAAAGTTTTAGCTTTTCAATTCGATCATTAGTGCACAGAGCTAAATGATGTCCTTAGGACACTTTAACAACTGTTGTGTAACTGTTAGAAGGCATGGATGGGGGTCGAACCCATGATCTTTGGTTTACGAGACCAACGCCTTACAACTTGGCCACCACGCCTGATTTCATTGCAAATTTTAGCTTTTTCGATTCGATTATTAGTGCACAGAGCTAAATGATGTTGTTTGGACTATTTAACAAGTGTTTGGCAGGTGTTTCAGCGTTCTTACAGATAGAAAAGGTATAATGAATGACAATTTCACACATGTAACACTTAGAAGGAATGCAAGGGGGTCGAACCCATGATCTCTGGTTAAATGAGACAAAAGCCTTCCCACTTGGCCACCACGCCTGATTTCAATTGAAATGTTAGCTTTTTCGATTCGATTATTAGTGCACAGAGCTAAATGATGTTTTAACAAGTGTCTGTCAGGTGTTTCAGGGTTCTTACAGATAGGAAAGGTATAATGAATGACAATTTCACACATGTAACACTTAGAAGGAATGCAAGGGGGTCGAACCCATGATCTCTGGTTAAATGAGACAAACGCCTTACCACTTGGCCACCACGCCTGATTTCAATGGAAATTTTAGCTTCTTCAATTCGATCATTAGTGCACAGAGCTAAATTATGTTGTTAGGACTATTTAACAACTGACTGTCAGGTGTCTCAACGTTCTTACAGATAGGAAAGGTATAATGAATGGCAATTTCATGGGTGTAACAGTTAGAAGTCATGGATGGGGTCGAATCCATGATCTCTTGGTTTATGAGCCCAACGCCTTACCACTTGGCCACCATGCCTGATTACAATGGAAAATGTTAGCTTTTTTGATTCGATCACTAGTGCACAGAGCTAAATTATGTTGTTTCGACTATTTAAGAGAAACCATCACTTAACAGAGGTGGAGGTTTAAGCCACCATCTCTCAGCCACTTACAATGCTGTCCTTCACTCTCTCCCTAGGAAGGTAAACAAGAACAACTCAAAGGATATCTCAGGTGAAACCAACGACTCTCATTTACACCTAGACTTGGGCGAAACCCATAACCTGGGTATGGGCCAGATGGCCAAGTTTGACACAATGGTCCTCTAATTAGGTACTCATTCACTGATGAGCTATTCATCTCGCAGAGGATAAATACCTGAACTTTGGACTATTTAACAAGTGGTGGAGGTTTAAGCCACCATCTCTCAGCCACTTACAATGCTGTCCTTCACTCTCTCCCTAGGAAGGTAAACAAGAACAACAACTCAAATATCTCAGGTGAAACCAACGACTCTCATTTACACCTAGACTTGGGCGAAACCCATAACCTGGGTATGGGCCAGATGGCCAAGTTTGACACAATGGTCCTCTAATTAGGTACTCATTCACTGATGAGCTATTCATCTCGCAGAGGATAAATACCTGAACTTTTCCAGCAGCTAGTTAGAACTGAAGAAGCCTCTCGGATGAGAGGTGAAACGTTTTCAAGAAAGAGTCCAGTTGCTTACTTGAATCGCACTTGATATTACCATGACTGAGAACCTTCACAGACATTATGATGATCATATTTCAAAGCTTCATCAGACTCATTTTTTAAGGGTTTCAGATTGCTGTTTGAAAGCCATCCAAGAGAGAGACTACAAGATACGAATTTGAACCAGGTTACTCATTCATTTCAATGGACAGGGATTGCGGGGAAGAAAAAAATACAGGAGAAGGTGGTAATGCTGAAATAGGAAGAAGATACAAGTGAGAAATGGAGCAAACAGGAAGGGTAATTTGAGATGTGGTGGGAAGGACAACATGGCAAAAAATTGGAGGAAAAGGAAAATGGGAGAAGAAATCTGAGCTCGATATAAGTAATACCTGCAGGGACACTAACCCTACCCCTTTCCTGAAGAGTGACAAGAGGTGCCACAGCAATGTTTAGTATAGAACACCAAAGAATAATTTAAACCTTCCAGCAGGTTAAACTATTCTAGAAGACAGCCAAATAAAAAAAGTAGGAGATGTGTGTTAATGTGATATGATGAAGTCATCTTTGTTACAAATAGCTACTGCAATAAATAAGACATATTATTTAGTTTTTTCAGGGAACACACTTTCTGATAACCAACTCTAGAATAGATGTTTCTGTAACTTTATGGGACAAATGAAGCTTCTTTAGACAACAGAGATTCTCAAGGGTATTTCCCCTCTGTGGGACAATAAACGATCATCTTATCTTAACTTTTCTTAAGTACTGTCCTTTTCCAAAGTCCCTAGCCCTCCTGATTCTTTAAAGATTGAGCACAACTTTGTTAGCTTGAAGAAAGAAATCCACGTTAGATATGATGTTTTCATAACATTTGCCATTAATTAAGTTACAGATTACTTTTAATTTACCGTTTAAAATGTCTTTTTAGGATCCAGGGTGATCTATGTTGTCACATAATACGTGAAAATAAGTTTCACTGGCATATCACCAGGACAGAGGTCACATTAAGATAAACATTAACATGTATAAATGTTTGGTGTGAGAGCTGTTGTGTGTTAATGTCATCCCACCACTGAAGGTAATGACCTATGCCTGAAGGTAATGGCCTATGCTAATGATCCAAATGTTTATCTGTATTTCACTGTTCTTTCTTTTTCTAATTTTAACAAGCTTGAGGTACTACAGGTTCAGTTATTTTCGCTTTTTTCTCTCCCTTTCTCGCTCTTACCCTCGGTCTCAAAAAATGCACAATTGTTTGAGCATTTCCTTATATAAATGCCTTGCCTTACTCCCTCTCTTCCTTCCTCCTCCTCTACTCCTGACACATCACCTCTCTTCACAGATCATTTAAGGAAGGATGACTGAAAGGATGGACAGATAAGTAGATGGATAGGTGGAAGGATGAGGAAATATATACACACACCAGTGAACACACCTCCACTTCCAAAGTTCCCAAGGCTCAATCCTAACATCTTCATTACCTTACATGCTTCCAGTAGATGAAGTTAAGCAGAAAAGTCTCAATATTCTCTCAGCAAGTAATTGGAGTCCTGTCATTTCTCTGCAGATTGTACATCAACAGTCAAAGCCAATAGTTACATATATTTAATATATGTTCAAAAATAGAAAGCCTGACATTATGTGCTAATCTTGAAAAAACAAGAGTGAGTGAGTAATCTTAATTAAAGATTAACTAAAGAGTTCATACACTTAACTGCAGATTTTTTTTTTTACTTTACTATAATGAAGTACTTTAACTACATTAAACTACCAGTACTTTTACTTACGATGTTGATACGTGAAGAAAATTAACTAAAATACATTTATAGTTGATACATTTGCAAAATAATTGCAAAATGCTGATTATATGCGTATACTTTCATTGCTGATACATTGAAATACACGAAGCTGACATTTTTTGCATTAGAACCACTAGTATTTGGATCAAAACGTTTTAATTAAATATACTCTGACTGTATCACAACAATTAATATTAAATGCAATTAATTTCAATTTAGATCAGAATCAGAATCTCTTTTATTCGCCAAATGTACAAGTACACAGGAATTTTACATGGTGTACAGCGCTTGTGTGTATACATACGACATATAACATACAACATACAACGTAAACCATAAGATAAGTACAAAACATAAGGGGTGGGATACGACACTCAGCTCACATTCAGGTTTAGGCTACGTCCATTAATGCTTAATTACCTTAACAAATGATCTAATCCATAATTTTACCTTATAGGACATCATCACCCAATATGATTTGCTGCTGGTTCACTCCTCTGCTGTGAACCAGCAAATATGTGTAATCTAAAAGACCATAACCAGAAGGAGCAGTGATATAATTTCTAGAAAGAAAAAGGTGGGGGGAAAAGATTTAGATATTTAAGTCTTGGGGAGAAATCGTCAGAATTGAAACTCTTGGTGAAAAAATACCAGGATCCAATCATTTAAAAAAAAAACACAAAATATGATTTATGTGGTTTGCACCAGTTGCCAAACCTATCGCTGCAGATCTTGAGACACTCACGGAGTGTCACGTCTTTCCGATGTAATCAATTGATGTTATTGGTCGCATATGCAACCCAGGACTGCAACCACTTTCTGGAGAATGCAACAACATATGCCTACACTTTAAGATTGTTCATCAGACTATTCAGATCCACTATGACCCTCTTGCCTTTGTATTGTTCAAGGAACCTTGTGATATTGATCCTTTGTGCTTAAGTCTGTAGATGTGGGCCTTTGTCTATTAATATTATTTAAAGAATGGCTGTAAGAATTACTCATCGTATATAGTCTTATTCAAGATTCAAAAATGTATTTGTCATATGCACAACAAATACAAATAAAATTCTTAGGTCTCAGACTCCTTGACCGTGCTCAGAAAAACAGTGCTCATAAAAAAATAACAAGCAAGGCATAAACAAACAGAATAAAAAAATCCGAACAGGTTAAGAGTTTAAGATAAACAAATAAAATAAGTAAGATATGGAAATAAACATAATATAAATACAATTCATTTGCAGTATTACAATTTAAACAAGTTTAGTGACCAGAGGTGCATTAGGTGCAGTTGAAGTGACAATGAAGTGAAATGAGCAGCAATGTTTAAACTTAAAAGGTTTTAAGGTGAAGGTGTGATATGCGGTGTGTTTAACAGTTTTATGGCGGGGGGATGAGTCTGATGCTCAGAAACCGGCGGCCAGACAACAGCAGGCAGAACAATTTGTGTTGTATGGTCGAGCATATTATCAGCACGCGTAGAACAGAGGAGGTGCTGGAAGAATCTTGGCCGGACTTTCCTCAGGTTGGTGTATATATATAAAAAAATAAATAAATAAATAAATAAAAATAAATAAAAAAAAATAAACGTACACATACATACATACACCTATGTTATTTAACTAATCTATGCACCACATTTAAGTTTCAGTTTCTACTGCATTGTTTTGATGCTTTCGGTTTCCCGAAGGACGGGGCTCCGCTCCCGACAGAAACACACACTTACGTGTACTCACACCTAGGGTCAGATACAGAGCGGAATAAAAGAGAGGAGAGAAATATCAAGCGTATCAATTATAAATGGGCTACGTCATCAAATTAAATCTGAAACTCAGCCTAAACTGTCAGCTCAGCTACGACCTGCCAGAGCAGAGGTTTCAGTGTAAAGATTAGGATTTGTTTATTTGTTGGCGCTCCAGTACACACGTACGAACCCAGAGCTCCCTGGTAACTTCCCTGCTCCTCTTTCTAGACCCGATTTTCTCTGACCTGAAAATAAGAGGGTTTTTGTCCTCGAAAAAAATCTGAAAAAGTCATCCCATATTCGAGGTCTAATCTTTTCAATGTAATCACACAGGAGCATCGTATCGCTCTCTGCTCTCTTCCTCCCAGCCAACGACTCCGTCGGCCTTCGGTAGAAACCGGCGAGACAAGCGGCTTCAGGAGACGTCGGACAGCACCGACGTAGCACATATAATTTTTATCTGATTGATTATCAGATATTGAAATATATTTAATCTTTTATCTCTCCCAATTACACCCATCTGTGCCTCGTCACACGTCAAGACGTGTTGCATATTTGTGTTTATGCGGGTCTATTATTTTATTTCATCAGATTTATCCGACACACCTTTCTGACCAGTCCGTGAAAATACTGTATTATACTACTCCGGTCCATGGCACAAAAAAGGTTGAGGACCGCTGGCCTATCTAACTATTGATGCATAATGTATCGTAGGCGCCGGCCTGAGCAGAGGCCTGTTGCAGCAGCTCTGGCGCTCTTTAGTTTATTTTCACACTTTTTCTACTTTTTGCTACTTTTGGACTACTTGACCAACCGACTGCAGAGTGTGAGGATCCGGGACTTTGTCTCCGACAGAGTTGTCTGCAGAGAACTGACGCAGGACTTTGTAGACTGGTGCCAACGGAATCACCACCTTATAAGTACCTGGGTGTCCACCTGAACAAAAAACGCGACTGGTCTGATCATGTCTCTGCCCTGTACAAGAAGGGCCAGAGCAGATTGTATCTTCTGAGGAGGCTGAGGTCTTTTGGAGTCCAGGGGGCACTCCTGAAGGCCTTCTATGACTCTGTGGTGGAGGTCTTTTGGAGTCCAGGGGGCACTCCTGAAGGCCTTCTATGACTCTGTGGTGGCATCAGCCATCTTTTTCAGTGTGGTCTGCTGGGGCAGCAGCATCACAGCTGATGGCGAATGATGGCTAAGCTATCATCTCTTCTGGACAATCTGTCCCACCCGCTGCAGGACACAATCGCAGCACTGGTCAGCTCTATCAGTGAGAGACTCATTCACCCAATGTGTCGTGACAGGAGAACATCCCGTAGAATTATCACCTCATGAGAACACCATCAATTGTTGATCATCACGCACACACATCCTCCCGTACTTTTCCCTGATTGCTCGGTCCGGTCCTGGCGGTAAATAGAAAGCCCCTCAAGGAACAATACCGGAGTCCGGTGTTGAGGGGTCGAGCGAAGTCTCTGTGAAAACCATAACATTAATCTTAATGTGCAGATGGAAAGCCATCATGCTCCATAGTTCATCAAGCTTATTATCCAAAGACTGAACATTAGCCAAAATAATACTCAGCAGGGGAGGCCGGTTCTCGCGTTTCCTCAGCCGAACTAGGACTCTGGCCTGCGACCCACGTTTCCGCCGTCCAGGCCCCAGTTAGCAACAGGTAAACACGGGCTCAATGCTTATAGTGCTTATAATGCTTAAAATAGTTTTCCACCAGCTTCCATATGTGCAAATGTGTTTCTCCACCATATTGTATGATAGTGCGTGTTACTTCAGTGCATACGTTAAGAGCATGCATCAATTGGAAAATAAATAGTAAATTATAAAAAGAAAGCAAAGTCGGAGGAGCTTGAGACACGGCAGCAATCCTTGGCACCATGCTGGGCGAATTCTCCATTGAAAGACATTATATATTATCAATGTCAGACCTTTAGTTGGTTAAATAGTAGCAATAGCGTTATAATTAAAAAAAGGAAATGTAACAATTAAAAAATAAAACTATTTGTGTATCTTGTGTGTGCAGATATAGGTGTGCTTCTCATCATCATAATCACTGCATGTGTGTGTGTGTGTTAAGGCCTTAAGGGAGTGAGTGATAATACAAGGCAAACAGCGTCCTTTATTGCTGTATCAAACCTTTAACACATAGGAGGTAAAACCTGCTGGCTTCATGTTGGGCTGTTATGACTTTACACACCCACAGTTTCTTTCACACACAAATACACACACTTAGCCAATTCTATTTACACACAAATTCCCACACATTTGCATCACACTGTGCTTTTGTATGAAACATAAACACACAATTACCGACAGGCCTCCTGTTGTTTTCTCTCTGAACTGCAGAGGGTACGCAGCACCAGGTTGAAAATCTAATGAACACACTCACACAGCAGTGGGGAACATCTTTCAAATGTGTTGACACTTATTACTGTGCAATTAGTCCACACTGAGGCTGGGTTTAATTGTGTTTTCACATAAAAGAATGAACGCGTGGGTCTTGGTTTGTTGCTTTGGACAACACGCAGAGACGTTGCAACGGGGCAGGCAAACTATGCAATTGCCTAAGGCCCCAAGCTGGAAAGGGGTCTGTTAGGTATTTTTAAGAGATATATACCCCCTCCCCATGGAAAAGCCCTCAGCCGATGCAGAAAGCAGACAAATGCCCAATTTAGGAATATTTTAAATAATCAGACCAGATATTAGCTTACATATATTTTGTTGTTCTGTTGGTCAGTTGTATACTCAGGAATGTTTAGCTTATTATTTACGAGCTCATAAAGAGATGTTTATGCAGCAGTATAAGTTAGGTTTTAGACTGAGACAACAATGTAACCACACAGATACTCATGTTCATCTTCTCATATTCTGTAGATATAGCCTGCCTGGCCAAACCTGTTGACCAGTCTAACACACGGAGACTTATGGCTCATGCGCGTAGACATAGTCATGGACAAACAGACACTAACTCATAGGACACTAAAACCCAAACAGGACACACGAGATCAACCAATCAGGTGCAAAGAGGGGCCTGGACAAACATGTCCAGCCCCAAACAAGGAGGTGACATGTCAATGACCACCACCCACCTATAGTTTAAACCAATAGGAAATGTAATGTAAATGTAATGTTATGTTACGTTATGTTAATGTTTGCACCATTATTTAATGCGCTGCGACGCAACATACTTGGTTCTTCGGTCTCTGCTCCGAGGTGCATCGTTTGATCGCATTTCCTGCGTGACTGGAGAAACCTTGATCAAGGGTTTTATTCTTATTTTTTTGTTGTAATAAATCTTTTTTTAAAACGTAACCTGTCCTCATTGATCCGTCTTTGGCCAGGTGGTATCAAAGAACTTAGCAGGCCCCCAAAGACGGCTTATATAGAAGACACTGAAACGACAGGTCGTGTACCCCCTTATAGGGGGCCCCATGCTACTTGTGCGCTGTGAAAAGCTTTGTTTTTTTTGCCTGGGGCCCCCAGGGTGTCTTGAAACACCCCTGACAACAAGGAGTGCAATCTCACAGAATCCCAGCATGAAACAACAGCTCTTCTCTCGGTTCAAACCAGTCAAATTAAAAGGTCATTATCAAGACATGACATTAATGATAACTGAACATACTTAATATTACATTTAATACTATAAATATAGAGCCTTACATGGCCACGCACCCGCATACACTATGAACAGTCCTTACATTTACTCAAACTCCTTTGTCTCACCGTGTGTGGCCAAGTTTTTAAAACTTTGACTTTAATTGACTTTCTGTTTTTCATATGTGTTATATATTTACCTGGTCTTTGCACAATGATAGTAGTTGCAGTTGAATCAAATCTAATCTAATTACGATATTTATTGACAACAGCTACACAGAAGACCATGGTTCTGGTAATATAATGTATCACTTGTAAGAAAAAGAACTGAGCGTTAGACTGAATTATAATGATAAAATTACAAAACGTTAAATGTAATTGACCAATGACTGTGTTTACTATTGACAGCACTAATGTTACCAATCAGCCCCGTATTTTCTTCTTTGTTGTATGCCCAACTCTCAACCACAACTACGACAAACTGCGACCCTCATCTTCAAGATATCCTCAATTATGTAGACAAAAGGAAAAAATCTGATAATTGCAGTCTTTCAAAGCATACTTTGGTTTTCATTTATATATATATATATACTGTATATAAATTATATATATATATACAGTATGTGTGTGTGTGTGTGTCCGTATTCTTATATGTGATCCCATGGCATTACCCAACTCGTTTGTTTCACTACCACACGCTGAACTTCTGCTCAGTCACTTTGACAGCAGAAAACCTTCAAGGTAAAATTGAATGACTCAGACTCATGCAGGTATTGTGGCTGTGTCTCCGTGTGTGTGACTGTGTATGTGTGTGTACCCTCCAGATAGAACTGAACATAGTGTGGAAGGTGTTCCTGCCAGAGGGTAAGGACAGATAGTAACAGCTTTCACCCAAACACCCCAGAGACCTGCTTGGATATTACAAGGCCATGAAAGGTTTCCAGGCATCTGTTGTGTGTGTGTGTGTGTGTGTGTGATACATGTACAGCATATATCAGTATAAGTATGTAAGTTTCTGTGCATAACATATAAACATGTCAGGAACTTTAGGAGAAATCCTCTCCCTCTGTTGCAAACAAACAAACGTATCTTATTTTCCTTATTTTAATATATTTGCATGGACCGTATGTTTAGGATTTCAAATATATCACTCACACTGAGGTTAAAGGACGTTTCAGTTAATCATGCCTCTTCGAATAAAAGCCCTATGTTGCTCCTATAGACCTTTTTATAACATGTTACTGCAAAGTTCTTACAATACAGCGTGAAGTATGCCAGTGATGCTCTTGCCGTTACTAAGCAACCAAAACCCATTGATAACAAGCCTCAATACACACATTAAACCATAACATACTTGTAGCCTAAAGAGATGCATTAGTGCACTGCTAAATTCGATACTAAGCACGTTGAACCATATTTGACACCAACTGGTAACAACTATGAGTTGAAAAAAAGGAAATGCTATAATTGAGTAATGGTTTTGTTCAGGCATGGGCGGAATCATGTTTGGAACAGCACCATGCTGAATCTGGCAAATTCCCGTTTCCATTGTAGCCAAATAAAGAACCTAAAATGGAACATTGTGATTTTTAGGCAAGAATTAAAGAAATGAAGAACACCATTTTAGATTGCACTTGCCATATGGCACCTGAGTGTTTCAATCACATTGATTGAAGGCATTTGTAAAATATGACAAAATAAATGAATATGAAGACAAAGTTTAAAGCTTAAAAAACTAAATTTCTTCTGGTAAATGTGATTCATAGAATAGTAGCAGGCCAGATGAACGTGTGCCTGCATTGGCATCATATTTGCCTGTGTTGTACTTTATCTCTCGTTAGTAATCCCTCAAAGCCCCAACACCTCTAAATGCTGAAGCCAAATGTGATGTGACATATTAATAATCACCTAAAGAGAGCTGCGTAGGTGTGCCAAAGGATTACGGTTATATTAAATATGTCGGTGTACACATTTGAGAAGAGGTACACATACAGTAAGAGCAGAAGGCACTGTGTGGGAGGCTAACTATGTCTGTTATGGGGCTTACAGGCTTTAAAAATGGCCGAGCCAATGACAGCATTGCACAAGGGCTTTATAGTATGTACTGAACAGGCAACACATATAATATCAACTCTTTAAAGCTGAGCGTATGTCTTCCAAGGGGCTTAATGAAGCTTGTACACGCCTACCTATGCAGATAACAGAACAGGGATTGTTAAGTATATAAATACCACCATGACTACCACGGTCTCATCAACCTATTCAAATTCACCACCTAAAATAAATCAGAGATCCAGAGGTTGTATTAATCCCCACAAACAAAACGCCAATATCTCAAAGAAACAAGAAAGAAACAAAGAAATTCATTCTCTGCATTTAACCCATCTGGGCCAGCCCAACAATGTCCACAGTGAAGGCTCCAGAGCAGTGAGCTTCCAGTTTGGATGGAGCCCGGGAGTAGATGCCGGGGGGATAAAGTGCCTCGCTCAGGGGCACAAGGCGCAGTCTTTGAGGGGAAAGATCCATTGGGCTGAAGTCCGTCTCCTTCACCGTCTAGTCCACCGCCTGCCAAGCACATCTTGGGAGCACAAAAGTAGATACAACCACATGGTATAGATCAAGAATCATTTTCGCCCTGGACCACATAAGCATTATGGTTGCCCTCAAAGGGCCGGTTGTAACTGTAAGACTGTATAAATGTAACATATTGTTTAAGTGTCTCTGCGGTTGATTATTTTAACTTTGTTTTTTGTAGCCCTTGTAACATATTGTCCCGTGATTGCAGTCTGCCTTGTAACTTTTGGAAATGTTTTTATTTTTCTTCAAGGCTAAATTTAGCACACTTGGCTTTGTGTAGTTTAAGGTCACTGTACGCTATAAAGTAGCACAGACTTGCAATGCACGGCTTACGGCATATTTAATTGTAATTTCTCTGTAACAACTTGTATTAGATAACCCTCACACTGGGCACCAGTTTGTCTTGGTCATCTATATTATATTATTATTTAGGAGTTTTTTGCAAAGCAGAAGTGGGGCATTTTCGTTCTTGTGCGAAATTAATCAGAAATCAGATTCTATAAACATTTATTAACAAAACATAAACAAAACATAAAATGTTCTAATCTAATCAAATGTTTCATGCCTAAGCATGAGAGAGAGAGAGTGAGAAGGGTGTGTGTGTGTGTGTGTGCGTGCGAGCTTGCGTGCAGCTTTGTCATGTCGTCATGTGAGACCCTGTGAGAACAATGGAGTTGTTTTCAGGAGATATTAATATCCACTCCGCCTGGAAGGCCACATCGAGTTATGTGTGTGCCTTTAACGTTACTTTAATAACAGTAAAGAAGAGGAGTTACTTCTTTGCCAGACCTTGTGTCTTTCTGAAGCATCATTAACATCAGTACAATCTTTAAGAACACATTAACACATACTCTAAAGTGAAATAATGAGATTGATACAGCCAGAAGCTGGTCCTGAGAGGATGTTCAGAGGAGAGGTTATCAAGAAGAGGGGAGGGGAGGCAGACTTGGCTTTTTCTCACCTGAGCGATGTCACACACACTTCACGCGGCTGGAGGTTCGGTGTTTCATCCAATGGAAGCTCAGTGTTGTTCGTTCAAAAGAACCCGTTCTACAAAATGGTGGACTTTTGTATCCACCTGTCACCAGATGTCCAACTTGTCTTTGATGCTTGTTATCACACATTGTCTTCCCAGGGACTGACCCCTGCCTCTGGAAGTCAGGGGGCTGAGGACGTCTTATGATGTGGGGGGCTGACAGTCCTCAAAAAGGCCCTTCATTTTCTAATTGATCAGCGACAATAAAATGCAGTTATTCTGGAGCTTCAAAGACTCAATGTCTCTGACATCTCAAATTTTAATACGAATATAGCAATGGATAATTGGTTTCACTACAAAAAAGTGCAACTGATGAATTCAAAAATAAAACGGTCAATCTCCAATATCAAGATAGCACTATAAAGAAAACTGCACAATGCAATGCAAACAATGTATTTATTATTATTTGAAAGAAGTAAGATACAAATATAACTTTATGCCAAAAATGTCTATTCAATGTTTTATACACAATGCATACAGACTGAAATATATTTTTTGTCATCCTTAATCCCACAGTATAACAGCACAGTCTACATTGAATCTCTATTCGAGATTTCATAAGAGAGAAAAGGTCTGCTGGCAAAGTGTTTTTATTGAAACACCTACTACGGACTAGAAGCTCTTTTGGGAATCTTTATATTCAATTATTTTGATTGAGTTGATTTAACCAAGCCTAGATGCACCATAGATGAGTACAATTATGTCACTATATTGTAGAAAAGAGACAAATGTATTACTTTATGCTTCATAAATGCCTCATAAATTATTGTTTTGATTAAATAGAGTTGTTTTTCTGTCTCCCTTCAGTTTGTGAGGGCAACCTAGTTTTCATCTCAATCTAAACGAGTTAAGCCATCTCTTTTTTGATTATAAATGAAATGAATCCTCTAGGTTCAATTTTGATGGAGTTGCAGCAGATGTTAATCAAAATCAATCTATAAAAAGCAGAGGGGAGGAGGGAGATGAGCTCCTTTGAGATCATAGAAACTGGTTGTGTGTTTGTATTTGCAAGTGTATTGTTTTTGGAGTGCTACTGTCGTCCTATTGGCCATATTTAAGTTGACTTAATGTTGCTGTAAGCTGGAAAACGTTGCTGGGCAGATGTATGTATGACTGTCTGGGCCTTGCATAAAAAAATGTGTTTCTTGAAGACTCTTGAAAACTGGAGCATTTAAAGATGAAATGTATGACATTTCACTTTTTTTCCTGGAACAGATCAAGGAAATGATGTGTTTTTCTGCTCTTAATGCGCATCAAATGAGCAACATTTTTCTTATCTCTCTCTGTATGTGTTTGTGTAGGTGGAGTGAGAGACTATGCATGGTAATTCAATAATTGACCTTTTAACACCAGCACATGTTCCCTCCAATGTGGCAAACGGCTTAAAGCTGCAATAGACGCTCTTGAACTACATGCGCTCATTTAATAATAATAAGGCACCCATACAGATTCTCGTGTTCTATGTAATCAGGCAGATATTATGCGTTTGCGTAAGCACAACTCAAAATTATAATTTTAAAACTTTGGGCTAAATAAAAGGTTCAAACCGAAATCCATCTACTGTAGTGAGGAAAAAACGAATGGTAAAACAAATCACTTAAGATGAATAAAAACAAAGTTAAAGGCAAAAGGTCACAAATAAAATATCAAACACTAAAGCAAAACGTAAGCTGGAAACAGGGTTTAGTTAACACTGGTTCTCTTGGGCCGTGGCACATGGACGAAACCAAGGGAGACAGGAAGTAAAAGCAACTGCAGTGAGAGACAAGAGGTAAGTACATAATAAAACAGGAAGTGCAATAACAAACAGTGACTGACTTCAAATGTAGCTTTCAAAGGAGCCGTCCCTGGATTGGGATACAGCTACTGACATTGTTTAAAAGATTGAACAAAATTAAACAAAATATACATGCAGGTATTTTGGTTATCTGATTACCGGCGTGTTCTAGATGCCACACTTTCAGTAAAGTCATTTATTCCTCTGTTTTTTAATCAGGTGAACACCTGAAAATTGCATTATCTCTTGTTAGATTCATTTCCATGAACATCTATAAAGTTGTCAACATGATATCAAAACTTAACATTTACAAACCAGAAATTGGTACCATGCTAGTCAAAAGTACAAATAAGCCCCAGGTAACCATACTAGTTTGAACAATATCCAAAACTGTAATGATGTAACACTTTCCTCCTTCAAATTGGACCAACTGCGCCTTGGAGCAGCAGTCAATCAGTCCAGCTTTTCCTCCAACCCTCAATCCCTCTTTCCCCACTGCAGACATACACACAATCTGGTGGTTGAAGAGGTTGGCATCTACCTGGCTCGTCACCTCATCATAACTAAATGCCAGCCAAGATTCTGTCGCAGCATTTGTTTGTCTCTTTGTATGTCCATGCCAGATATACAGATTGACAGGAATTGGAGAGACACCTCTGACAGTGACCTGACATTGGTCATCAGTCTAAAAAATGTGTACAAACACGCTCACATTCATGCATGCACGCACACAATTGTCTCTCTACAGACCTCTCTAATGACCCAACCTAACCTTGAATGGAAGTCTTAACCTTTAAAATCTCCTTGCAGCTGTGAGGAAAATGAACCTCAGAAGAATGGTTTAAAACAAACAAACACACACAATAAACTAATACTATGCTACTGTATTTTCTTCTTAATATTGTATGTAAGTATAGAAGTTGCCAAATCAGCAGTTTTTACAAAGTGGTGCATAGTACGTGGTCTGTCAGAGCTACATATACTATTCATGTACATTCATTATAAATCGCTTTAACGGCACATAGATTTGCTTGTGTGTTGGAGAATACAGCTAAGGTAATTGCCTGTTCTCTGTAATTGGTGGTCATTTACTTTTTCTCGGCTGCTTCAAATGAAGAACAGGGTGCAGAACATTGGCATTTCAAAAACAACCCACACAGTAGTTACACACAACTTTCATTTACCAAGCTTATTGGAAACTGTTGTACGAGAAGGCCACAATCATTAGAATGAATATGCTTTTAATTTTCTACCTGCTGTTGTTGCAAATAAATCCTTCTTCTGTATTGTGTTTTATAATCTAATGACCCAGTCTATGAATGAATCTATTTCTATTTCTTTCTTTCCAACCTGCTCCCATCATCTCCACCTACACCCTCAGGCCACTATAATGGGTTAGCAGATCCTCAGTCTCCCAGTTCACCTGGAGTCCCATTGCGCTACACCAATAACAACGTGTGTGTTTGTTAATGTGTGTATGTGTGTGTGTGCCCAGAGCTAAAAACATGATTGGATTCTCATCCAAGCAACATTAGGCTTTTAAAATGCTGCTTGGATGAGAATGTGCACAATCATTTCTCAGCTTGTGGATTTGTGTTATGTGAAGCCTGCTACAAAATTGAATCATTTTTCAGGAGAAGTTTGTAGCATCAATGCCAAGCTTACAGATCGTTGATGTGTTATTGTTGTCTAGAAGGAGTCACCCAATCCTGAACAGTAATGTTCAATAAGTGGCTTATTGAACACACCAAAGATAAGTTCTTCAATGAGTATTTTACTAACACACTAAGACATGTTCACACACACATGCACACACACACAGACACACGCACGCTTTGAGTGGTGGGGTGCTTCATTAACTCTGGTTAATAAAGTGTAAAGGATTTTCATTAGTGCTGAAGAGCCAGCTGGCTGACGACAGAACTAACTGACAAGAGGTCACAGAGGAGGGGAAGAGGAGATGATAGAGAGAAGGAAGGATGAGTGGAAAAATGAAGACACACAATGAGTCAAAAGTTGATTTATAAAGCACTCAAAAGTAGAACACATGGTGGATGATCAATACCTCAGACTGACACGTGAGGCATAGAAACAAGCTTGACAAACAAGATGGAAGGAGGGACATAGGGGTTTAAGATATGAGTGGAGAAAAAGAGGGAAATACTGGGAAGACAATGAGATGAAAAGAGCGGGGGAGGAAAAGAAGAGATGGGAAGAAAAGGTTGGATAACTACAAAGGACGTTAATAAAAACAAAAATAAGGGGAGAGAAATGTCAAAAAGTGGGAAAAGGGGGAGGGATGATTAATGAGAGGGAGAGCAAAAGAAGGTGGAATATACAGTGCATATAAGGTAATGCTGAATGGAAAACACTTAAAAAGGGGCTGACGGAGGACAGGGGACAGGGGACTGCATTAGGAACGGAGTCAGCTATTTTTAAAGAGAAGGTCATAGAGCAAGATACAAGAAAAAGAAACAGATACTCAGAAGTATGGATTTCAGGTAAAACGCTGTTAAACGCTCATATAGATTTACAATATGCACTGCTTTGTCAGTTTGTGTGTCTACATATTTGACATTTTTAACAACTCGATGGCAGCCGGAGCAAACTATTGATGTGACCCTTAAATAAGTTGTGGCAATCAATAGATATATAATTTGGCTTCTCATTGTCTGTGCAAAAAAAAACAACAACTGCTTGGGCTCTGTATTTTGGGAAAGAAAGAAAAAAAACTGTACTATTCCAATTAAGCAATAAAACTCAGGCCAGCATGTTCAAACTAAGGACGAGTGGGGGCTGGAAAGGTGCAGAGGGAGCATTGGGAGCAAGACAAACGTCACTGAACCCGAAACAGCAATTTCCACCACAATGGTCATAAACTGTATCTACTAACGGGACGCTAATCAACAGCCCTTCCCCGACCCTGCTTAATCGCCACCTTAAATGTTAATGATCCGTTTTTGTTTGTCACGGACAAAAAAGGAAAAAAGCGACTTAGCATATGTCTGGTAAAACCTCTGCTGTAATTGTGTCTGATGTGTTCATTTAAGGTAATGCAGTTTTCATGAGGGTTTAACAGCCTAAAAAACAAAACAAAACAAAAAATTAGCTCAAACGGGTGGCTGAAGACTTCTATTCCAAAATATTGTTTGAATCCATATTATGATAATTCAGTGCTAGTAGGTTGTGTTCCCATGAAGACTCTTTGATTATTATTTTTTTTACCATAACATACTTGTAAGTTAATAAATTAATTCTGGTCACATAACATTTATACTAAATCAATGATGTTGCATTTTAAAGCCATGAAGGTTATGTTTTTGTCATTGCCATCCAGAGGTGACACCGTCCTGCTGTGCGGGACACACTAAGAGACAGAAAGAGGTGTGTCTGTGTGTGTGCATGTGTGTCATTGACTGTGACAGTGTCTCCTTCCAGATCCAGACAGGACACAGTCCAACCAAAGTCACCTCCGCATGCCAAACAGCTCTCAGACAGCTCCTTTTGTTTGTGTGCGCACATGCTCGTCCCTAATACGATTTGTGTGTGTTTATTTGTACGTGTGTCCCTGTAATATTAAATCATCTCATACACCGCCACTGCCAGTTGCAGCGCCTCAAGAGATCCAGGCAACTGCGATGAGAGCTAAACTAGAAAACATAATCAAGAGAAAGGAAAATGAAAGCAAATATTATAAAACCAGTTTGCAGCTGCTGCAGCTTTGCCTCAAATATTGACTCTCACAAATCTTGTCTGGGACTTCGAATCTAGACAGAAGAGGACGTAGGAATATTTCAAGAGTTTTCAAGTGATTTGCTTTGAAAATACAAGCCTCTCTTCGCCTTCCCCAGTGCTTTCTCTATTTTGATCTGTGGAATGAGTTTATCCATATTTAATGATCGTCCTAATGAAGATTTCACCCCAGGTTTGCTTGCTCTCCATTTTTGTCTCTTGAGCGCAGACACTTTGTTTTGCAAAATAATAGGAAAAGATTTCTAGGAAAACAATTACATCAAATATAATGTATGAATTATGTAAGTATGTAACATGGTTTACAGATGTGTATATATGCATTTGTGTCCAGTTTTTATTTCAATAGATGCTGACGAATGTGTGTTGTGTGTGTGTGTGTGTGTGTGGCAACTTGGGAGAAGGCCTATTACTCCAGGCTAAATGAGTAAAGGGCCCCCATGGTGCCTGTTGAGATGCCCGAGTAGAATGATGGCTTCCTGGCTCAGATGAAGCAGCCCTTCAGGCAATAGGCTGGATGGCAATGATCCATTACCATGGCAAAGGCCTTTCCCTGCGGCCCTCACACACCCAGAGATAGAATCAGAATACAGACACAATCTCGCTGTGTCGCTCTCGAGCTATGTTTACACACATTGGGTCTCACTCAGATACTCTCACACCAAATCAGGCAAGCACGTGCAAGTCCTTCATGAGCCCTCATCCATTATTAAACCCAGAGAACTCCCATTGAGCGCTGTAGAGGTATGGGGAATGAGCGCTCTAATTAGAACAGTGAACGGGAGAGATTGGCTGTGGAAGAAAAAAACACAGAGGGAAGTGGAGCGTTGTGAATGATGCAGCTGGGGTAGGAAAGGGAGTGGAGAAAGAGGGAGTAGCTTGAAGTAAAGTAAGATGAAGAGCTTTAGTGGGAAAGAAAAATGAAGGGGCACAAATGTTTCAGGGGTCGGGGGGGAAGGTTTACAAATGGTGAAATCGGGGGGGTAGTATCATTTTTTTAACTGTACATTTAATGTAGAAGAAAAGAAGAAAAAGCAGCTTTATTGGTCCCACACAAACATTTACAACACAACTTGAGGGAACATTTTCCTCTGCATTTGACCCATCTGTGGCACATGGCCACAGAGCAGATGCTGGGGGGGGGGGGGGGGGGGGCGACGCCCGGAGGGGGCGGGGGGGGGGGGGGGGGGGGGGGGGGGGGGGGGGGGGGGGGGGGTAAGTGCCTTGCTCATGGGCATTAGGTAGAGTCTCTTGGGTTAGTGGGCGGGTTTTCATCCATCTTTCCAGGGGGAGTTCACCTTGACTTAGCCTCGAACCGTACGACCTTCTGGTTGGATGGATGTCAACTCCGACACTAGTCCATACAATGATGGTTGATTTTATGCACATAGATTGATTATTTTATCGATTTAATTGTGTACTGGCTCAATTTCCCCACACAACGGTTAGATTTTACTTTAAGGATGGCGGATTCATATAAGGACTGTAAGGGGTCCTAGTCAACAATAAACTGGTCTGGTCAAATAACAACCCCTTTTAGGATGATGCGGACTGGTTAAGGGTCAAGGAGTACATAGCTTTTATATGTTTCTTTTATGAATATTTTTTCAAACCCCCCCCCCCCGGGTATCAATAAAACTTTATTGCGTCTTAGTTTTATTCATATTAGATTTCTACTATGTGCTAGGATCTAAAGGGAGCAATGGGGGTTTGGTGCCTGAGGCTTTCATATTCCGGTTGGCAGGAGACTTCGTTGTATCCACTTTCTCCTGATAAAATTCCCAGGGCATTGTTACATTATAACAGATCATTCAAATTGAAAGCAGTTAGCAAAATCAGTTTGAGAAATATCTTCTGGTGAGACGCTTAAACAAACATAGAGGAACTAACTGAATGTTTACAGGAGGCTAGTTTGTGTAGGTCACAATATAATGGATGAGGTTAGCTGATAGGCCCGTAGATGGATGCAGAAGAGATTAAAGGTTATACTTTATCATTCCGTACCTGATTTGGCCTGCTATGTGGGTGCACTTCAGAGGTGTGTGTTTGGAGCCATGAATAATGAATAAAATGTTCTCCAACAGCAATGTTTCTGTGACTCTGGAGTGCAATACAGAGTAGACGGGTAGATGTCAAATTGATGTGCATGGATGTTACAAGCAACAGTTCAGTCTAGTGGAAAGAAGTCAGAAAAGAGTATAGCTGGTGACTTTCACCTTTTTCAAAATCTGACATAAATGCCGATACAACTGCTCTTTCTTTTTCTGTCTCTTATGAAAGTGCTCACAATATGACCAACTGTTTAATACAATAATATCATAAAGTACATCATATTCTGCCACAATATCTGACCATTTTCGCAAATACTATGCCAAGTTGAGTTTACTAAAATATCTGACTTTCAGTTGAAAGTTTTAAGGAGTAAATATGGAAATTCTTGGGGAAACTTGAAAAATATCTGCACAGCACAAAGACCAAACAATTGTCATTTTGTCAATTGATGCTTAACATATTATTAGTTTTACTATCTTAAGTGGATATACTGTAAGTCCATTAGTACAGATTCAAACATTTATTTGCCTCCTCTTATCGTATTTAACATGGCACAAGACAAACTGTCAGAGAACCGGGACCATTTATACATGAGGTAAGTGGGAACAGGTGGAAACAATCAAGGGCGGGGCAAGTGCTGAGGATGACGGGAAAACACATAAGGGATCCTTCCACTTCAACCAGTGTTGATGGTGTGATTGCCCAACATGACATGATCTCTTGGTTAAAAAGTCCTTAACCCATAGACTTTTCTCTCACTGCGATAAGCATGTTTGTGTCAGTACAAATGTGCTTGGTTGTTAAAACCAGTTTGTAAAGCACTCCTGCACAACCTATAAAACTGTCATTGTTTCATAAGTTATTCTGCACATCCTTCTGAGGCTGTTGTGGTCGTCTTTAGTACCTAAATACAAGAAAGTGAAAAACCCAGAGGCCTTGTGACATTCATCACATGTCTGACAGCTTTTCTTCTGCCACATTTCTTTCCCCATAATTCCCTAATTCCCCATAAATAAAGTTGGAAATGTTCCTCTGAAATGCAAAGTTGATGTCAAATTTCCAATAACTAGTGAAGGTACAAAAAAATTCCACACTCACTTAGAGTGTTGTTTTGCATCTGACAACACACGCGCACGCACCCACTCACACACACAATTACACGCATGCACTGTTGCATTCTGTTTTATTTTAGAATATACACACACTGTCATAAGATTGATTTGCCATTTCAACTTTATATTTTCATCACAGAATAAGTATTAATGAACAGCGTTGGGGATGGTGAATTGAAGCCAAGTTTGGTAGCTGCGCAGTTTCTGGCTGCAGTGTCCTCCTTGGCAAGAGAAGCGCTTGTTTTGTTCAGCTTCCTTCTTTCGTTTGAAGAGATGGATGCCTACGAAAACACTCCCTACACCTGCTGGAGAAGATAACAAGATAGGGGTGTATGACATAGACTCCCTAATTTAAAAGCTAATTTAATTTTTATTTATTCCTTCTCCTTAGAATATCAATGTTCTTTTGGGGTTTATTGTGTTATGTGTTGAAGGGTAGTCAGAAAGTGCTTTTAAATAGTAGTTATTCTAAAAATGGAGCTGACTTTTGGTCAAGTCTGTGTATCTTTGGGACCTACGTCCTTTGACGCTAACATTGTCTGCAATGAACCAACCACCAGAGATGACAACAATGAGCCAAAAGCCATCCTAAAAGCATTGCTAAATTAGGACACACACAGTATATATATCTATATATCTAGATATTGGTGCTAGGCATGTTAACACATTATTATTGCAACTCTCCCGGAAGCCACTCCAAATGACCCACCAGTTGACCACTGCTCTAACAGGGACACTTGCTGTTTAAACTGTTTATGCTGCTCCCTGATAAAACACATATGTGTATGGTACCTGTTCAGGATAAATAATTATACATTTAATTAACTAGCTGCTGCTCAGTATGTGCTGGTTTTATATTTCATTTGATTACGTTAATTACTGTTTAAGTTGAGATTTACTAGTGTTGCTGCACCTTTGTTCATACTACTTACATACGTTTAAAATAGAAGTGAGCAAAACATTCATTTTGAATTCATTATTGAAATGTGCGCATAGCAATGCGATTAATTGCGATTAAAACATTTGCCCAGCATGAATATATATATATATATATATATGTATTATGTCG
This sequence comes from Colistium nudipinnis, assembly GCA_016785305.1. Lineage (NCBI taxonomy): Eukaryota > Metazoa > Chordata > Actinopteri > Pleuronectiformes > Rhombosoleidae > Colistium > Colistium nudipinnis. The sequence continues at coordinate 25,006 of JAFBJU010001120.1, forward strand.
CTATTGTTGTGAAATGCTGTACAATTGTTCTTATTCACCATATAAAATCAAATATAGAGCCCAAAAAAAGACAAAATAATGTGTTTTGACAGGACATATCAGCCTTAGTTCTGAAAAAGGAAACCATAACAAATATACACAAGCCACCGATTGAGATAACAGTTTGTCTCAGGTTTCCTGGTGTCCAACCGTCTCAACCCCAGGGACTATTTTAAATGGTGACCTTAGGAACTAAGTGCTCGTCATTAGGGATTAACACGCTCATAATCAGTGCATGGAGTCTGCCAGCTATTACTGAAACAAATCCTGTCAGGTTTCAGACAGCCTCAAGATGAACCTGAGCAGCACTATCAGAAGGGCGTATAATGAGACAGATATCACTTTCAAGTTGAAACAGCAGGCTGCTCTCTCCTGCATTTGCTTTTTTTATCATTTCTCTTTTGCAGCCACTATTTCTCTCTCTGGGCTGCTGTGCGTTATTTCAATTAAGATGGGAGCCAAATAAAATGTGTTTTTAAAAGGCAGCTAAATGCCTGAGCCTTCACAAACATCATTGCACTTGTGTGTTCCTCTGGGTAGACATATTCAGAAGTTTCCCATACTATCTTGAGGACAGTAATGCACATGTAGATTGAAATGGTGTTGGTCGAACAGTTTATGGCAGCAGTATTATCACAGAATATATAAAGGACATCTTGCATTGATCAGCAGGCAGATCAGTCGGATAGTCTTATTTTGCTCAGTATGTTCAGTGTGCATTCAATTCTTGCGTTAGACATTCCCTTTCAAAGGATAAAGGTTGTGACTGTATCTAAAAATAGTTTAAATTAATCTTGTTTTCATTTAATATACAGTAGCTTCGTATATAAACTGAAAACGGGGACGCAAGCAAACATAGCATCCTAGCTATAGCTATCCTGTCTTAGAGGTATTGGTAAATGTGTAATTTTAAAGGGCTAGCCTAGGATGTGGTAAGTCATCGTCGCATAAACACTATGAATTATACATTTTTTTCTCTACCATTGTGTTACCAAAGCAGACAGGACAGATCAACTTTGACTGAGGTGGGAGATACGATTTAGGCCTCAGTACGCCTGGTCTACAAAGCATTTCAATTTCAAATCTACTTGCAGGTGATATTTGACTTCTTTTCTGGCTGGTTAAACAAACCCCAACCCTAAAGATGATAAACCAAGTTATTTAGCAAGAGAGGACCCTTGATTTGAAAGCCTGGTAAAGAAATTCTGCAAAAATCGGAAAGAGAGCTGAGCCAATAGTCAAGGCCTTGAACTTGATAGCTATAGCAGACACATCTGCTCATTGAGATTAAGAACTGGGCCAAAAAGCAGCAAAGGCTTGAGATATACTGTATAACACAGGAGGACTGTCTTTGGAGAGAGCCATATTGATAAGTGACCTAACTGCGTGTGGTTGTGGGAACATAACATTGGATAACCCATATCATGCTAGCTTCAATGTTTGTCAAAGGTGAACATTACATATCACGTTCAAACTACTCAGATGCCAAGCAAGTAAGTACGTTTGTATATTCCAAAGTGTTTTCTCATGTACTTTCATGACTTTGATTAAAAAAGAACACTATGAACACTGTCGTACTGCAGTGGATTAATAGGTGTAACAGAAACAGAGCATAACTTCCAATGAGTTAATGTGTTGCTGAAATTGTGTTGCAATTGTAAATGACTTTATGAGCTGAATTAGCATGTAGCCTAATAACAGATAGAGTATGTATTAAGAAATCATCAAAAAAAGGAAAAGAAAACCTTGAACCTACAAGGAGATAGTATGGCTATTTGACACGGGCACATAAACTCTCCAGGGAAATAACATCAAATTTCAAACTGGGAAAACCTAGAGTACCCTCGGCACTCTGCCTGAGTGACAGAACCCGATCATATCTTATGTGTATTCAAATATCTATAGTGTATAGCAGTGTTTTTTTAACAATAACAACGGGGGACGTGTCCACAATGAAATCCAAGACTGCATATTAACTTGCCTCTGCTTCTGATTTTTATTTAAATAAAAAAAATGCCCGTAGTTTTTTAACTTTAAAAATAAAATGTACCTTTTTTTCATATATCAACCTCTTACTTTTCTCATCCCAATCTCCTTTTTCACCTTCTGGGCATTAGATGGAAGCAAAGGATGATGGGTACTGGCACACAAAGTCTTCTGGGTGATGGCGCCAGGGCTTCAGCGCCACTGACTCAACAGCAATGCCCTGTCTCTGTGACTGTGTGTGTGCATGCACGCACGTGTGTGTATGTGTGTGTGTCTGGCTCCTAGAAAAATCTATCAACACGATTGGCATCAGGTCAGCCTGAGGATTGTGTATTCCCATCGTCTCCTCCAGTTCTCTCTCATTTTCTGTGTGTGTGTGTGTGAGTTTGTGTGTGTTTGTGAGTTTGTGTGTGCGGGTGCGTGTGTGTTGGCCATCACTTAGCCTTGTGTTCTCCATGGGGGATCAAATTGAGACATGGGCATAAGGAGCTAACATTCCCAGCAGGGCTGCTCATGCCAACACTCCTTCATATGCATGAGTTTCATTATGCATGTGTGTAGTAGTGTTCAAAATATGAAGTCTGCACGTAGATTATTGCACGTCCATGGCTTTCTGTCTCTTTAAATGTATGAATGATATGTGTGTTTATGCTGTACTGCGTGTGTGTGTGTAAGTGCAGTGTAAGCCTTGCATGCGTTTAGTGCAGTGTGTTTGCAGGTTAGCATGTGTGTGGAGCTGCATTTTATGTGTTGGCGGAGCCACATTTGAGCCAAATAGAAAGCTCAGTGTTCCAGGCCCGTGGGCTGCTCTAAATATAACGTCAGGGTAGAGGAGGAAACATATTAGCCGTGGACAAGTACTGTAGCTCTTCTCCATAAAAATACATATAACTTCCTGTACTGCAACTACAAAAGATATCGTAAACTTTTCACACCTCTTCTGTTTGTAGTTTGACAACAAGCAGTCGTGTATGCAGGCGTAAATACATTTGTAGGCTACTTATATTCTACGACACATACACAACAGTTTATTACCATGCATTTTTCACTTTGCATCATATTAAGTGTGAGTGTGTTCTTACATTATTGTTAAGTACCCTGCACTGCTGCGGCTTTAGAATGCAGTGTGTAATAAAGTGGACACAATACCGTGATGGCATCTAAATCTGTTTTAAATGTACATGAATAAATAGATTATTCCTAAGGTACAGTGAGACGGCCCCTGCAACCACGAAGAAAGGAAGCAAACAAGAAGTCACATTCACACATACATTATATATTCATGTAAAATGTATAAAGTAATGTAGCAGTTACCCGGTGTCTTCATGGAGACTTATTCATAATGTATAGGAGGCTGATTTTATTGTTTTGTTTTTCACCATATTTTATTTATATTGCATTTATTTCTTAATTTGTAAATTGTTGCTTTCAACGTCAACCTATTTTCATTAAAATTATTTTCATGTATCTTGAGATTGAATTGGTAATGTGCAACAAACTTTCCACAGTTAGAAAGGTAAGCTGACAATATAGCCTTTCGGACTATTTTAAAAGCAGAAACAACTAATACTAACGTTTGATTAATGGCGTGCTGTGTTTAAATGATTTATTTGATAAACAAACATCTTGTTGTGAAGCACACAAATCTCACAGAGCCATTAATGAGTGATTAGTGGAATCATTGGGTTAAAGAAGTTGAAGCTTTAATTTGAATGATGTGATGTGACTAAATGATGTGGACCAATAGGAATATTCATGCATTAAAAGGTAATTTTGGCATTAAACAGCTAACATGTTCAACCAAACAGTAAGAGGCTGATGTCATCGTCGGAACTGAACCCAATTGCACTATTCAGAGACTAAATTCAAAGTAAAAAGTATTTACAGAAGCAAAATAATCCCAATGAGGACACACAAGTACAACACATCTCTATGAAAAACAGCTAAACGGTCTCTTACACTCTTAGTGGAGTGTCTTACAAGAGATAAAAGGCAAAATCTAAAAAAGTAGGAACTCAAACACTTGACAAGTGGTTTTGATCACTTGGTCTCACACAGAGGACAAGACAAACTAACACAAGTCAAATGAAGAAAGGACTATTTGTACACAAGGTAACATGTGGATAATATCAGGGGTGGGGCAGATGCTAAGGATGGCGGTAAAACACACAAAGGCAGGAAGTAGGGATCCCAAATTATAACAAAAGGTAAGTACAAAATAAAACAGGAAGTTAAATGAAAACTCCAAAAGACAATTTTGGTTTCAGCTCCAACAGAGCTGTAAAATTCATATTGAACAGAACCTGAAAGTGAATTAATGATACCATTTCTACAGTATGAAGTCTCTTCCTTGCATTTCAACAGCATTCAACATACAGCTTGTTAATTCAGGGTTTGGATACAATTCTCTACACATGCTTTTGATTGTTTTCCCAAATCAAAGTAAAAGGAATTCAATTCCATTATTTAAACAGAGGCGTTTGACAATAGTGCACCGCCCTCCTTGCGCCACGCACAAAAAAAGTCTGTATATCATTGTCCAATCTGATTGGATCACTGTTGGACCAATCAGAGACCCTCGGGGCAATTTCCGACATGACCGAAATCGCCCCAAGGTGCTCTCATAGACTCCAATGTAAAAATAAGTTTTTTTTCCTATTGTAGACCCTGCCGTGTCATTTCTATGAGTTCCCGGCAGGGCTAGCCCCAACGTGCTTTCGTCATACGCATATATTAAATGATGCTGTCACGTTCTCCTCGGATGAGCCCGCAAAAAGAGTGTTCACATTTCAGACCAACATTGCAAGCTTTATGTCAATAGCAACTCCTTTGAGTCTTTAAAGGAAATACCTTAGTGGGTTTTGCCAACATCGATGTGAGGGCTTAATCAAATCACAAGTGCTCCACCTAGAAAAAAATGATCAGGTGATGGCGATCAAAATATTCTGATTCCTTCAAAGCAGGTCTTATTTTGCTTTGAGGAATTTATGAGGGAAAAATGGTAGATGACAATTTATCTGTTAATAGCCCTAGTGGAGTTGTACACACTGTATATTGCATTAAATATATTAACCATGAACTTGATGTAGCTATCCAAAAAATACTGCACAGTAGGAACAATGTCTGATGTTGCATGTAGTGGTTGAACAGCCAAAGTTTAAAGTACAACGTGACATTGTCATGTTAGCCATCTGACTTTGTTTAATTTACCCACTGAACGGGTCATCCGAGCCATCATCCCAACAATTGCCGCTCCTGAGAGGGCAATATTTATTATTGAATTAGGTGTCCTTTGGTGCTCAAAATAACTTATGCAGTGATGGGCGTTGCAAAATCTTAGTGACTTCCCAACGCGAGGGAACACATCCCCTATATGGATTACACATTACACAGCCCCTGCATGGTGTGCGCTTTTGGAAGCAACGGTGGTTAATGCTATCGGCTTGGGGGCAAGAGAGGGTGCCTGAAATGTAGGCTGGCTCTGGCTCCCAGAATGCAGTGCAGTTTACCTCTATCTCTCCTCATGCAGAGCTCTGTCTTTCTCTGCCTCACTGTGTTGTTTTCTTCAGGGGATTTAGGGGTCTCAAACTCAGCAATCCAAATCAATGTCTTGCTATATACACTCCTCTACTCCAAATCCTCCCATATCTCCTCCTCACCTTCTCCTTCCTCCCCTCTCCTATTTTCTCCTTCCAGTACCTTATCTCCTCTTATTTTTCCTCATCTCCTGGCTAATCCTGTTTGTACTATTCTCCTGCTCTCTCACATTGTTCCTTTCTCACCTGAACTCCTCTCAACACTCATTTTCACCACTATTCTTAAATTGTTTTCCTCAAGCTTGACTCCTCGTTTACTTTTGCCTTCTTTTCCTCTTTTCTCTAAATGCTCTAATCATTTTCCCCATCTTATCTCTATCCCCTTTTCTTACTCCTCTATACCCCCCCATGCTTTATTCCGCTTCCTCGCTCATTTTTGGACCCCTCCCCCACGCCCCTTCCTTCCTCATCCCCCTCTCATATCCTCTTTTCCGAACCAATTATCCTCACTGTGTCCTCCAGACTCCACCTGAGCTATACCCTGTGTCTTTCCAACCCAGTGCCAACACAAACCAGTCTTTTTTTTATTTTGTGCTTCCTTGCCACCTTATTTAAGGCACATTTAATAACCGAATGCAGCAGATTTTCACATTCACCAGACAGAAAGATGTGTCTGTTGTTAGACACTAATTTTTTTCTTTTTATGAGTTTATTAACACATGAAACGCAAGGCGAGCCAGAAGCCAGTTTTGTTGCTTCACTGCCACCATGGGAGACATTTGCTTTGGGATGGGGCAATTAAAATTAAAAAGAAATAGCAGTCTCTGGTTGAGACGGAGGAGCAGAGTCGAATCAAACGGTGTTATCTGTTTATTACAAGGCCTCATTATAGCTCCGGGCTTGAGCGAGTTTCCTCTACCCGCTCCGAGCCACGAGTCCAGCTTCTCATAGCGATGCTCCCCAAAGGGGTGCCCAGGCAAACAATGGTCTTCATACACTCAAAGCTCTGCAATGACTCTGCTTGACTGGTCAGGGGAGAGGACGATTACGACAAACACAAAGCCAGAGCGGTTCTACTGAGGTGCGTGTTTATGTGTGTGTGCAACACAACCGCTGCAAAGACACAGAAGTCTGCAATCAAACAGGAGCGAAGAAAAAGAGGAAGATGAAGATGCCATTTTTGGCTCGTGGGTGTTTGTCTGTTTGGAAGGGGAGGGCTACAACCGGCCTCTGCCGCCTCTCAAATGAGCTTTTTGAGATTAGCTCATGCTGCGTCCTGTGGGTGAAAATCTCTGAGGAGAAAAAGGCATGCAGTGGGATGAGAGGAAAATGTCAGGAAATGCAAGGGATAGAAGGGAGGGAGAGGAGTAAAGGAAAGGAGGAGGCTGACAGAAGAAAGATTAGAGTAAGAGGAAGGTAGTGAGGAAGAGGTGTATTTAGGAAGATTGAAATGGGGAAAGTACACGAGGTTAAAGAAGGAAGGTTAGAGAAGGAAGGAGGAGGCAAAGGCAGAGTAAATAGGGGAGAAGCAGAAGGAAATTAAATTAATCCACTTCAGTTGAAATGAGGAAACAAGAGTGAAAAAATAAATGGTGTAAACAATTTTAGAAAATGGCGGGGAAAGAGAAGAGGGGAAAGAACTCAGGAGAGATAGAAGGGATAAAATCGTAAAGGGGGATAAAAATAGAAGAGGTAACGGGAAAGCAGGGGGAGTGATAGAGGAGAGGGAGTGTATCATGGATGGAAGAAAAGTGAGATAGAAATCTGTGTTCTGCTCAGAGAAAAAGGGAAGGAAAAACTGGAAAAGGTGAACAGGGAAAGAAAGAGAAGATAGGAGCAGTGAATTCATTAGGAGGGGGAGACCAGGGGAATGGGTTTACTACTCAGCCCTCCTTCCTCCCTCTGATATCCCCTGTATGCCCATTTATATATCCTTTTCTCTCCCTCTTCTGTGACCTTTCACATTGCTCCATTGCTACTTTTTCATTATTTCACTTTCCTTCCACATCCTGAGATTTTTGTCTCTCGGTTTCCCCGGTTGTCCCTTCATTATTTTTCTTGTTTTGTGTTTGTATTTTCATGTTTCTGCATGATAATATGAAAATAATAGAATGAAATGATATATGTGCATGAGTACAATAAGTACTTCAAATGTTTGGAAAACAAATTGAGGATTGACAGTGCATTGCAACATGCCCTTGCAAAACTGGCCTTGGTGAAATGACAGCAGAGGTATTATTATATTATGACCACTGATTTTATTTGCAATTTGGTTCCATTTGCAAATGCATATTGGTCTGGACCGAGTAACAGACAGTTGTAACCAATTAAACCAAGTTTTGCTGATAGGCTGCTGCTGAACTGTTGGGCACAAGCAGGAGTTTGTGTGTGTGATTGTGCATGTATAACGCATCTTTGATATTCTTCATTAAATATTAAACAACATGGTTAATATTTGATAGTGTGCTCCACCTATCTGTGATTTTTTGGACGAGCTCACATATGTCATTTTCTCTTTCTCCACGTACTCTATATTATTTGAGCAGAACAATCTTAAGCATCCTTTCTTGGAGTATTTGGGTGATGGACTTCAGAATTCACCACAGATTAAACCCACAACCTCAGGAGCAACGCTCTTAACATACTGATCGGGTATTTGATCAGATAATTATGAGCTGTGTTGTAATTTCAAATCACAGAGCCTCATAAAAATGAAACCTCACACCATCCAAGCAGTAATTTTGAGTGATTCAGTTATGGACGGTCTCACTCTTTTTCTCAGCGCTCTTTGCTGTTCATAGGAAAAGGTGAGAACTTGCATTGGAGTAAAACATTGTTGTTGGCGTGTTGAGCTTGTCAGTTCTGTGGTCATTTTGTTCATTTTTTGTTTTAAGTCTCACACTCACTCTTTGAGTCTTGGCTCAAAGGCAATGAGAAATAGAGTAAGGAAAGGGTCTCAAACTAAGAATATCAATGAGCTATATGTGGAGAACTTAGGTGTAATCTGAAATGTAAAAGTTTGAACCCTTGGCATTAGTAATAAGATCCTTCTATTGTGCCAGATGAAGAGATGACAGATGACGCATTGACAACGTGATATGACAAAAGTTGCCTAACGTCAGCTAAAACCACTCATCTCTTCCCTCCTCTAACACTGTGACCCAGTTGAAACTGATGGGTAAGGGGCTTCAGAACAACGGAAACCAAATAAAACTAGGGTGTGCAGGTGGTGGTGGTGGTGGGGGGGGGTAACTGAAGTAATCAGACATCTAATCTTGCAATCTCTGCCATAGATTTTGATCTTTAATTCTGTGTTGTTCATTCTTTTTCAACCAAAACGGAACACCTCCAGCTGGATGCTGTCTGCTTCTATTCTGTCTCTGCTGTTGTTTTGATGAGGCTAAAAGCGAGAGGGAGAAGGTATTGCGGAAGCGAGACTCATATTAATTCTCTCTGTACTGCAAATCTCTTTGTGTGTGTGTTTGTAGGTGCGTGAGTGCGCAGGTGTACGTACATTTTGTCTTTGCTTATTGCTTTCAGCCCATCTCATCTGTCTCCATATTCAATTGCATTTTTCAACAAAAAAAGCATAATAATGAAGCTTGCCTCTCTCTTTTCTCTCAATACGAGTCTAAATGAGGCCACAACGGAGATTAGGATATATATTACAAACATTATATTAAAATATCATTAGAGAAAACACCAAGTATAAACACAGAGTTCAGTTATTAGAGTGAATTTTGTTGATTTCTGACTGGGTGCAATGTCTCAATGCCTGGTAGGCTGGTTGCTTAAAATGAACACTTAATGCTGCTCATTGTGAAGCAAAACAATCCATGTGATATGGTCAGTAATTGAGACAAAATGTATGAAACGGACAGAAATATAAGAAAACAAGTCTTTATTTTCCTCAGATAATGTCTCTGCAGTGCACATTGTTAAGAGAGGCTGCCTTTTAACTCCTGCTTATTGGCAAATCTGTTTAATGTGGAATTGTTTTTGAGTAAGACAAATAATCACTGTCAGCTGAAGGTATGCTGTTCTGCAGCTGACTGCTTGCTCCCCTCAGGAGGACAGATGACAAGATCCACAACAGAAATCGTATGAACAAATCTTCATATTACTGATGACAATGACTGATACTTACTTTTACATGACCTTCCTGCGAGATAAAAGCTGGAGTGTGCCAAAGGCTGAACAATGCTACACCTGAGGTTACTTATAGTGGATATCGACACCAAAATGGAATGAATTCGTTCCAGGCCCAGGCCCCACACCTAATCTATAAAGTTTGGTGGAGTTCAGTTTCATATGTTATGCATAATTCTGCTGACAAATAAAAAAAAACAAAAAACAGACATGTTAAATCCTTCTTCATGGGGATGACTTAAGAAAACGGCAGAGTAGAAAAATAATAGAAAATTCCATAAAAAAAAATAATACATACATACGGGACAGGATAACATTGCAATTTCAAAGCTGACAGACTGCATCAATTTAACAGACAGTTGGAGTTTATTAAAAGCTAGATCTTATTCCTGTAGTTATGCCAAAATGTTGACTGGTTTTAAAACAGTTTTTTGTAATCGCAAGAACAAAACTCAGCATCACAAGCGTGCACAGTTAATTCACTTTATTTGGATGTAAAACCGAAAGGACAATATGGATGGGAGTATGACATCTGATTTGTCCCATTAGATTCCATTGAATCATGTCCCCATATTAACCGTAGCATTTTCATATTATTTCTGATGGAAATGTGATGTGAAAATGAAATAAACTATATATATACATATATATTAAACTCAAAACAGATTGAATGTGCACAAGATGTCAAGTTTTATTAAGCAATTTGTATTTTTTGAAATCCTTTTAAATTATATTTATTTTGGCACGTCTATTTTAGTGTATCGTAATAAAACAAACAAAATCAAAGAATGCACAGCTGCTGACCCCTAAGCTGTTTCGCACATGAGGTGACGGTCACTCCGTCTCTCCTTAGAGCAGATTTCACCCTCCTACCAACAGAGGGCGACATTGTCACACAAAGCTGTCACTTTCCTCCGCTGGCATCGACTGAGTGCTGAGAGTCAGCAGAGAGCAGCGAGAAGGAGCACAGACGGCACCAGCTCGAAAGGACATGGGAAATACACAACGGGCCATCCAGTCCGTTCGGAAAGAAGACACAAACAGTGGAGTTTCACGGGACTTGCTGTAGAGTATGGTTTAGAGAAAGCAAGCAAGATGGAAGGGATGGTGACAAGGAAGTAGTAGTGGGAAAAAGTTACATTTAGTAATGAGAGGAGTTACAAACCAAAAGACGCCCGACTAAAAAACCGAAAGGACAATATGGATGGGAGTATGACATCTGATTTGTCCCATTAGACTCCATTGAATCATGTCCCCATATTAACCGTAGCATTTTCATATTATTTCTGACGGAAATGTGATGTGAAAATGAAATAAACTATATATATACATATATATTAAACTCAAAACAGATTGAATGTGCACAAGATGTCAAGTTTTATTAAGTAATTTGTATTTTTTGAAATCCTTTTAAATTATATTTATTTTGGCACGTCTATTTTAGTGTATCGTAATAAAACAAACAACAAATCAAAGAATGCACAGCTGCTGACCCCTAAGCTGTTTCGCACATGAGGTGACGGTCACTCCGTCTCTCCTTAGAGCAGACTTCACCCTCCTACCAACAGAGGGCGACATTGTCACACAAAGCTGTCACTTTCCTCCGCTGGCATCGACTGAGTGCTGAGAGTCAGCAGAGAGCAGCGAGAAGGAGCACAGACGGCACCAGCTCGAAAGGACATGGGAAATACACAACGGGCCATCCAGTCCGTTCGGAAAGAAGACACAAACAGTGGAGTTTCACGGGACTTGCTGTAGAGTATGGTTTAGAGAAAGCAAGCAAGATGGAAGGGATGGTGACAAGGAAGTAGTAGTGGGAAAAAGTTACATTTAGTAATGAGAGGAGTTACAAACCAAAAGACGCCCGACTAAAATAATAGTGGAAAGCAAATGCAAATCATTAAAAAAGGAAGAAAAACGATTATTATCTTCCCTTGCTGCGCTTCTCCTTTTCATTTTCTCCACTCTGATTTGCTCTCCTTTCCTCTTATCCTTTTCTATAGTTTTCCTTTCCTCCTTTATGCCGTCTCCTTCACTCCCTTTCCATCCATTCTTGTTCATCCATCCTCTGCTTTGCAGCATTAGAGGGAGACATTAATGAGTATTGTGACGGATTGCAGCGAGTTATCAGCTTCTAACGGTGCTTACAGGGGACAGCTCGCCACGTTTCCTTTGTCGTGACAGAGAAAGACAAAGAACACTTCCTCTCTACTTTCACTTTTTCCACAACTTTATCCCCATTTTTGACTCCACCTAATTCTGCTTAGCTTTCTTTTTTTATAATGTCTTTTTCCTCCATACCTTTCATTATTTTAATCTGTCTTACTTCTTTTCAATAAACTTCTGAGTTCTTTGCGGATCAGCTCACACCTTGATCACACTTTATATGGCGGATGTGTTATCCTTCTATCCCATGACATTCATTCATTGTTTCTACTACAGGATTTTGGTGTACCTATTGCAATGCAATGCATGTACAGGAGCTATAGCGTGTATTATGCCTTGATAATGTATACATCTCAACTAAGTTTGACTGGAAAAGTATTCCGTATAAACACATTAAAATAAATGAAATAATTAAAAAATAAGTGTTAAAAACGTGTAATGCTCCTGGTGACTTTTTTAGGCACAGGAAACCCCTCCAACTTAGTTCATTTAGATTAAAGTAGCTAAAACTGTGATATTTCTGAATTCTTTCTTCAATGGCTGTGGTTTGGTGGAATTTAGTCAAGTAAAATATGTGGTTAATTTGTGGTCGTACTATAAAGAAACAAGGTTGGTTCATACATCCACATTGACATCTCCATAGCATTTTACTGGACTGTGACTATGTCACTCTATATGTTAATCTATAATCACGCAGTGGCAGTGCTCTATGATTGACAGGTTTATCTCCGCTAAAGTAGTGAAACAGAACTATATCAGATCAGTAATGAACACTAAGCAGCACATGTGGAAACTAGGAATACAAATCCCCAATTCGCCTAAAATAAAGACTAACCACTTCAGGGTTTCCAGTGCAGAATCCAGATTTAGTCTCTCTGTGGATCCGGGCTCATTAAAACATGCCAGTGCTGCTGTCATATGAGAAAACCTGAGCCTGTGACCTATTTTATTCTAAGTGTTACCTATGGACATGAGTGAAACACACACACTGATACATTGTGGTTATATAAGGAAACATGTTGTGTAACAAACACTGCAGAACAGAACTCTCTTGTGTTGTCAACACACACATCTTCACACCAATTCTCACGCTCCCTCTTTTAGTCTCACGCTCTCTTACAGTTCACACACACGGACACACACAAACACACGCTGAACCATCACCCAGTTTAGTGAGGCACCCACATTGTGGGAGCTGTCACCTACTGGACTCATTGGATGATCCGTTGTCACATGGAAGTGTGACTGTGAAGGTTCTCAGTCATCCAGGTCATGGTAATATCAAGTGCGATTCAAAGTAGGCAACTGGACTGGTTTAACATTTCTTGAGAGACAGATAGAGGGAGGTTTAAATGAGGGTCATCTGAGTAAAACCCATTTATTTTTCCTCAGGAACACATTCAATGTTTTTTATTTATTTTAATAGGGGTAGCGAAGATAATTTAAAAAACACATTTTTGAAGGCATTAAAGAAGTAATTATACCAAATGGATGTCACTGGAATTTGACAACACTGGGTCAATCAATAATCTCTCCAAATAAAAAAACAACATAAAAGTGGAAGCACAGACGCTAGTAGCATTAATAAGGTTAACAAGGGGGATGATGGATATTCAAATGCTTTTATTAAAACTATTCTGTTGCAGAAATTGAAAATGATACTGCTCACAAAAAAAACTTCAGGGGTGATCAAATGTAATTGAACAAAAGGAATAAAAAAAAAGACAAAATTGCCAGACAAAGACATACAAATTGAGGTTTAGGAGCTGACAAACAAAGCAAGTCAACAAATTAGAAGGAAGAGAAAGATGAGCACCACCAACAAGCAGTGGACACTAATTTTCAGTCACACCACAGAAACTGTACTGTAATGTTTGTCTCGACATTATTCGGACACACACACATCGGATGCACAGCCACATGGTATGAATGACATTCCTTCCTGTCCAGAGGGGGAAATCTTTCCCATGATTCAACACAGAAGTTCCAATCTGTTCGGTGTATTGTTCATGTATAAAAGTATGTATGACCCACTTAAAGACTATTTATATGTGCGTTTAAAATATACTGCACCACAACCCACTCAGGATGTTGATTCATTAATCACTAAAATCCAATTGATCAAGAGAGGCAGAATCCATCACTGCCTCATCAATTACACATTTAACATTGCAACATGGCAGGGTCACGCACACCCACCCACACACACTTAACATAAAAGGGTCAAGATGACCAGGGCTGGCCAGTAACTCTCTCCTTCTTTTCCTCTGCGTGTGTGCGTGTGTGTGTGTATGAGTATTGAATTATGACTTGTTTGATTCGATGGTTTGTTTCTGCAAATGATATGTAGCTATGGAGGGCAGAGCACATAGATATTGTGTAGGTGTGTTTATGTGTTAATTACCCATGTTAATTAGTGAATTACAGGCATCTTAACCGTGTGTGTGTGTGTAATAACAAACATGGACACACCAGAGAACAGATAGATTGGGCATCCTGTTGTGATTGCACTGTCCCTCCCCAAAGTCCTTGTCACATCCTCCACTGAGCAAACTGTCACAAATAGTTGCTGGACTTGTAAGGACCTTCTCTAATAAATAAATAGCCACATTGTCATACTTTTAACAACTATTGCCCATTAGTAATCCAACCTATTTCATGTATGAGAATCTAGTCAAACCCATTAAAAGATGAAAAATTTGATGCATCCACCTCCATGTTATATTTTATATCAGCTGGCTGGGATTCCTTGGTTAACATGTATAAGCTGTGGAGGTTTCCAAGGTTTGTTCGTAGGTCCTGCCCTATTTAGACTGTATAGTTTGCACTATGTCATCAGAAAGTATAACATACATAGATATCTTGAGTAAATTCAAAGTTTCTTAGCTATGCGGATGACACCAAGCACACGTTTCAGTAATACCAGAGCACACATCCATTTATAAGCCCAGTGAGTTATTTCTCCCTTCATATAATGGACCACGTCGAAAAACTTGGGTATGTTTGGAATTCTGAGTGTAAGTAGTATTTTAGAGCTCACGCTAGAAATGTCACCAGAGGGTCATTTTCTGGTCTTCCATACATTGGTAGGTTGGAGTGTCTTTCTGGGTCTCACAAAAAAACAACTACTACCTCTAGGATTGACTATCGCAGGGCTCTCTCGTTTGGTTTACCTCAAGTTGGCCCGCAACATGTTCAGAATACAGCTGTCTAAGTAGTAAGTACTGAAAGAGGCCGAGCACATGTAACGCCTACTTTAAATGTAATTAGCATTGGCTGCCCGTTGGTGTTAGAATTTATTTGATAGATGATGTTTTATTATTATTAAATTTTCACCTCACTGAAAGACCTGGCACTCAGACTATTTACAGCTGGTCTCCTATCCGTATCAAGGATTTTACAAAAAAGCACAAGTCCATAGCCACTGCGGTCAAAGTCTCTGAAATCAACTGCCTGACGTCTTCAGGCAGAAAACAATTTAAGAATAAGTCTCGAGATAGAACATAGCTAGTTTTCTATTTTTCTATTTGAGGTCATCTGGTGTCCCCGTATGCAGTCTAAACCATTCGCTTCAACACTTAATTTCGGTTTTCATGCTTATCTTCATACACAGAGTAAATCAAGCACTACACCTTCAAAGTTAGTTATGCAACATTCTTGGTGTTTTAATGAATGATGAGTGTAGCTTGTATCAATCTCAAACATGTTGGGGTTTTGGTCAAACACCAATACACTTTTGTTAACATGACTAAGTATGTTTATGATACTCAAATTATCGAGTTGTACAAATTACTTGCACTAGCATTGCGGTTATTTTTTGAAAACCTGTAATCTTTTTTTTGGGCTGGCACTTGTTAACCTTGTGATTGATGTTGCATTTGTTTTGTGAAATGGAAGCTGTGCTAAGAAATACAATAAGTTAGGTTTGGTTAAAAATGCACACAACTTGTATACTTATAACTTCTATTGGTGTTGTACTACCTTCCACCAATAAGGTAAAAACCTACAACTTATGGCAATTTATACACCAAAGAGTGAAAGCAATAGGAAAAAATCCATCCTACTGTGTAACGATTAATCAAATTAAACGTGCATGTCCAAATAGCAATGAACAAACACATACACACACACACGCACACACACACACACACACACGCAACTACACACACGCAACTACACACGCACGCACGCACGCACGCACGCACGCACGCACACACACACACACACACACACAAACATAGACATCCGGCAGTAAAGATTGGAAAGGTCATCAGAGTCCTCTGAGGATTGTGATTAGGTCCTTGTTTATCCTTGTTGCAGCAATAGCTCAACTCCTAACACTCATTAGCAAGGTTGTGTGTGTGTGTGTGTGTGTGTGTGTGTGTGTGTGTGTGTGTGTGTGTGTGTGTGT
>JAFBJU010001120.1:41352-151352 GCA_016785305.1 Colistium nudipinnis
TGTGTGTGTGTGTGTGTGTGTGTGTGCATGTGTGTGTGTGTGTGTGCTATCTTAGGCAAGGAGATGTAACCTCTTGAACTTTATGGCATGCTATGCTTGTTATCTGGTGGAAAATGGAAGAAATATCCTCAACAGGTAAAGGTAAAGAGTGAGGGACAGCACATTTGTGCATTGATTGCCTTCCTCAGCACTGCAGCTGGGCTGTTCAATATTTTATTTTTGTTTATCCTAGTTTTACGAGAATTCCTTTCACTTCTCGTAACTTTTCACATTCAGCACATACCATTCACAGTGTGCCTCTGTTTCTGTATGTGTGTGCAGATCCATAAAATTACTGTTGCCATTTTGCAGCTGCATACATCAAATCCTGTGCATTGACCTTAAGTGTCACCTGTCTCCCCCTCCCTTTCTCTCTCTCTCTCTCTCTCACACACTCTCAGATTATAATTGAATGGCTATATCCAGAGTCTTGTTGGTGTTGTGACCCAAGTGACCCAAGTCAGTAGCGATGTACTATATCGTTTGTGGATGTGCATGTGTGTGACGGAGTCGAGTGTGAAATGTATAAGATGTTAAAATATTCATTGGTCTCTCCCCAAGGTTTCACTGTTGGAAGTGTTGCACACTGGTTTCAGCTGTACACAGTTTCTGTTTGCTCTTAACAAACACTACCAAGTTTTAATTTTCAACGATAAACTTATTTACTTTTAAAAATATCATTTACATAATCATTTTGATGCTGCAAAGACTTGAAGTAGAGTAACTTGTATCTAGATAGTTGACCCAAAAAGTAATTAAATCCCAAAGTTTAGTGTGTTTGTCACAGTGACAGCACTTTATATTGTTTAGCTTATGTTAACATTCCCACAATGACAGAATTTCATGTATTTTGTTATGAACAAATATGTAAATGTGTATATACAGTATATATATAAATGTTTTGTTATATATTTTTCCTCTCAATGTAGAAATAATTCAGCATGTATTGGTACTAGTGTCACACCAGTGTCCAAAATAAAGTAAAACAAAGTTAATGACTCATAGGTGGAAGGAAAAAAATATTGAATTATTTGTGCTCATCAATGACAATGAAATCTGGCTACACAGCTCTCCAAACATATCTCCTTACCCAAAATATGCATGAATGACTTGTCCCTTCAAACCTCAGCGAATATCCAAATCTGCCGAGCACTTGGTGAAGGTCACATCTGTTTGCATGTTTCAGACACACAGTTGTCTTGGTTGGTCTTCTATGATAGTCATTTGTTCAAACACATACAGTAGGGTATTTTGTGAAATGGATTAAAAAATTAAAGGAAAATTAGCTTTTTGAGTGTAAAGCCTGAGGTGTTCGCAAATATCTAATATAATTAGTGCTGTCAATAGATATTTAATCGGATTAATCACAAGAAAATGTGTCAATGTGTAATTCAATTACTCACAAGTTTAAAATACACATACTTATTTGTAGTTTTGTTTTTTGCGTGTGGCAAAACAAATGCAGGTGTGCTACAGTAAAGTTATTGAATCATATTTCCAAGTAATATTGTAATATTCACCAAATATAAAAAAAAAAATCCCAATGAATGTTCTGGCACTTTGACATCCCTAATAGTAATAGCTAAGTTTAGAGTGTTGCTTGCACTATATCTAGCATTTTAAATCAGACTTTAGAAAATGTCCCTGTGTATGCATATTATGGGGCCTGAAAGAGGCATGTGGTACTTCACAAAAACTGGAACTATGACCCACGCATACGAACATTTTAGAAATGGGAGAAACTGACAATGCAGACAGTGAGGTGGTGAATTGAAGCCATACTGTAGAAATTAAATTTGAGTGAGGCATCATTATAATGATGACACATACAGTCCGGCCCACTGCAGAGAAAAGGATGATGATGCCAGGATGTGGCAGCTGCTCGGATCCAGTCAGGCCCTGATAAGTGTAAATGTGCCAAGTCCTTTTCACCTCCTCCATATAAAATACATTTACAGATTCATTTTAAATTATTGAAATCCAGTAGAAATCCAACCCAACACCAAATAGCATTGAATAATGCAATCCATTAATAAGACCTTTTTAGAAATTACTCTTAATACATTGCACATAGTTCTAATCTTGCTTTTTGTGTGTAAAACCTTCTGTGAACACAACTTTACTGTCAGGCACGCAGAGCTCATTGAAGAGACCATTCATCTCACCAAGCACATCTCTAACCCTGCACATAGATTGTTCAAAATCTGCAAAGGGCAGAAATAATGCCAGTGAAAGCTGTCACGTAATTATTACAATCCATATCCTCCATTCATAATTGGAGGCGGTGGACAAGCAGGAGGGACACGAACTTTCGACCAGACTCATCCCCAACTGGGTTCCAAAAACAACAATCTCCTTGACAGAACACAGGGGGTATCCCACCACCTTGTTCCCCCAAGGCCAAAAATGGCTGCCCACTGCTCTGTGACCTGTATACTGTTTGTGGACATTGCTGTTTTGGCCCACATTGGTTAAACGCAGAGACTGAATTTCCTGATGTGTGTGTGTGATTGTGCATGTGCATGCAGGTATGATACATTTATTATTATTATTTTTTTTGACAATATTTAATTTTGTAGACTTATGAAACTTACACTTTCAAGGGATTTGACGGATTATCATGATCATTTTGGGTAGTGACACTGGCACTGCTAGAGAAATGTATGAATGGTGATGATGATGACACGTTAATGAGATGATGCAGTTTCTTTTGGACCATGCTGTTGAATTCAAGTGGTGAACTAGGTCTAGCATTTGAACCACAGCGTTCTGGTACAGACCACTCCAGGGTTTCAAGCTACCAGTGATAATTAGCTGATAGATGTGTATTTGATATGGTTAGTGCAGAGCTATATATTGATCACCTTTCACCCAAAAACACTTTTAAAAATTATAAATGTACAATTATATTAAATGCCATCCTATATCAGTAATGTTGCAGTCATTATTGGGTCCAATCAAAAGGCAATGAGTAGCAAAGTTAAGATTGCACACAAATGCAATCAGTACCATCTATGGCACTTATTTTGCTAATAACGCTCCGTTTAAGAGTTGTTAAGCATGTCTTCTGTCTTCTGAATGTGTGCCTTCATCTCCCTCTTGGCCTCAATTTTCTTTTTTAAAAACGAATGTTATTTCTGTTCCTGTCTTGGGAAGTGTTGATTGACAGAAATGTAAACTTGCACTGTATTTAAATGTCTGTAAACATATCGAGGAGCCAATGAAGCATTCGCTGAATTTTGCCAGAGGCTAAGGATATTGTTGTTGTGGCTTGAGGAATCCCATTAACCTTTAGGAATCTTTTCAATTTCTAAACTGTGGTCAGTTTTTATGAGCCCGTCTCTCAGCCTTTTCAGTGTTTATCAATATGTCAAACCCTTTTGAAAAATGGGAATGCTGATGAGGTCTGAGTTTATGTATTTTCACTCATCATTGTGATTTATTTCTTTGTGTGTCCATTTGCATGAATGTTTTGCCTTTCCTTCTGAAAGTTTAGAAATGCCATCTAAAATGGACATAAGAAGTACAATCTGTCCAATTTAGATGAAAGAGTTAGGCTAGGTAAAACACATCACTGCTTTTGTAATTTGTATAATGAAATATGCTTTGTCTCATACTGTGTGATCTTTTCCACAAAAGCTTGGCTTTAACATAGACCAATGTTTTTACCTAGGGTTTGATATGAGGTGTGGTCAGGAGGGTTCCTGTTGCATCAACATCTCGAGTAAGTCGATAGCTAAAAGGCTTCTGTAGTAGGTGTCACAGCGCTCCATTGCTATTTTAAGGACAGATGATCAGGATAGTAACTTGTGTCCAAATTGGTAAGTGCACAGCCAATGAAGACACACAGATGATATGGAAGTCACCTGTACCTAGGAAATCAACTCCTGCATTAGCAACCAACCAAGGCTCACCTGCCTTTTACAGGGAATTAGAGATGGTACTTTGATTGCTTTATAAGTAAAACAGCATTTCAACACTTCATGAACTGAACTTCTGGCATCCACATTAATCCATACACTTCGATCATTAAAATACAAACCCATGGTGTTTCTCCATGTCACTCTGTCTTTTATTTGTGTGCTTGCATTGCTCCTAAGGGCTTTCATTGAACCTGCTAAAACGAATAATGAATTGCCGTACTCCCATGACAAAGTCTTATGATCAACACAGCGTGAGGCTCTCCTGGTCTACTTTGTTTTCCCTGATCGCAATAGAGGATTACAGCTGGGAACGTCCTGCTTCATCTGTGTGGTTGGACAAGCATCAAACAGCTTTTCTTGGCCTATTAACCCAGAAGCAAAAAAAGGGAGACAAAGAAAACACAAAATTTAGTATCCTTGTCTGTCTGTCTTTACAAAGCATGGTTGTTTGTGAACAGGAAATGCGAGAAGCCCCTCATCTTAATTCTACAGCTGAACGTATTGTGAGTGTGATTGGTGCGCTGGCAGGGCATTGGTTGATTGACTGGTTAGCATAATGTTGCTTGTTGGAAGACACAGTAAATTTTTCAGCTGTTTAGCAGAAACTACACAGATCGACTCTGAATTAGGTTTTAATTCTGTCTCTAACATTACAAGTTTGTATTCAACAGCAAATGATGCGGCGGCGGTGGACTAGCTGTGAGTGAGGTCAACTGGCCTCTATCCAGAGGATTGCTGGTTTGAGACCCACCAAATCACCACGACATGATCATGCTCGGAACGGAAATGTCCAACCAAGAAACGGCACTTTAAATTCCCCCAACATATGCTCCCTGGGTGCCTGGGTGCCTACGTGATGGCTGCCAACTGCTCTGTGGCGAAGTTGGACTGTTTGCTGTGCTGGCCCAGGATGGGTGAAGTGCAGAGTCTAAAGTTCCCCATTGTGTGTGTGTACGATTGCATGAGCATGTTAGCGACGAATAAAAGCGTTCTTTATCTTAAATTGGAGCTTCAGACATTTATCTACAGCTATCGATAGTTTATTGAACCAGCAAATTAATAATGATTTTAAGAACAGAGAGACCAGTAAAAAGAGAAGAAATATTTGTCTGAGTTTTATGATGAAGACAGGATGACTTGAATATACCCCCTCTAGTTGCTGCTCACATTTACTATTGTGGGTGGAATGTGGGGCAGTGGGGTGCACTTGTGCTGAATCCTTGAATCAAGGCTTGACCAGGTGGGAACTTTCTGAATGGAGTTTATCTATCCACAGTGTAAGCAAGCAAAGGAGGGGCAAAGGGTAAGTGTTCAAATAAAATGTATTTAAAAGACTAACTAAACTAAAAAAGCCAGGCCGGAGCCCATACCATGTGGCTTTAAGATCTGTCAAGAGCGACTGCATGAGTGTCATGTATATAAGGTAGGGAGGCTGATGAGGCTGATGAGGTTCAGCTGTTGAAAAGGCCAGGAAAGCTCAGGTGAAGAGAATGAGGTGATTGCAGGGCAGAAAGGGGCAAAATATGCAATGAAAGGAGAGTGAGGGGATAAACAAATAAACATAATACTCAAAAACAGTCCGAGGCCTATAGTCCATTTATATAATGGCAGGTGATAAAACTATGGGTTATTGCTGACTAAATAAACCATTTGCATGTAATACAAACTTTCATTGTAATGAAAGAATATTGTAGTTTTGAGCCCACTGCCTTAACCTGTAATTTTCTTCAGTTGTTGATAGCCATGATAGAAAAAGTGACGCAAAACTGACATTCTCTATTTCATTCATGAAAGGATTTAAGGCTACCAACCAGGCAGCGCATTGAATTACCAGAGAGGATGTATTTTTTTTTATTCTATTCTATTCTATCTTATTTGTTGGGGCATACAGTATAGTGTAAAACGTTTCTACTTCCCAACTTTAAACAAAATCAGTTTAGCTATTGTCAGCTGCATTACTGTACACATGATGCCCTTGTGTAGCCTGTGCAATGCATTACTGCAGTTCTGGTCTGATGCTATTGACTGATAACTCCCTCTGCCTGCTATGGTTCTCATCAGTCACACGTCCTCAATCATACACATACACACAGGTGAAGGAAAATGCCTAGTAGAGATAGCCACTGTTGACACAGGCAGAGTTAAAGCCTTTGCAACACTCTTGTATGGTTTGGGCTGACTGCCAGTGAGGGTGCAATCCGACCTGCAGTAGTAAATCAAAACTACATATTAAATGTCAGACTGTCCGCTTTGTTCACACATTTTTCCAACTTTAAACATTTGTTAGCTTTTAGATATTTGTTAAACCTTCTTCCCCTTGCTGTTTTTTACATTATTGTTTAAGTAAAAAAACACAACCCACCATGTTGATCTGGAGCGTATAACCTTCAATCTTCCTTTTCGTGTCCCCCGCCATGTTGCCATGGCATGCACAACAGCATTTTACCACAGTGACAGTCTCCAAGGATATGGCAGGGACAGCATCACAGTGTCACCTTGGTGATGGTTGCGCGTTGATGAAGAAGGTTGTTAAGTGGAGTGGACGTGCAATACTGACGCAGCACGGAGCACAATGCCAATGTCATAACAACCGTAACACAACTTCTTACAGAAGTCCTGCCGTTAGAGTGCAAGCTAAATTATTTGTGGTTAATTATTTACCTTATGATAACCAAAATATAGATCTGTGATATCACAGATTTAGTGAATTCATACATTTGTTCTTAAATTCCCCATGGGTTTCCTATAATTCAAGAGTTAGCATCATCTAAGCAAGTGTCTTGATGTGTCAAGAGGCTCAGACTGATTTAATTCAGAGAGAATATGGTCATTTTCAAAATAAAACATCTTTCAGACACACATCAATTAAATGGAAATCTTTCTGTGCAGCCTGGTACCAAAGTAATCATGGACCAGGATCAGTCCATGGCCTGGTGGTCAGGGACCGCTGCTATCTTCCTTTCCATTTCATATCCGCCTCACAGCAAGACTTAAATCTACAGATCATCGTGTTTCATGCACATCTCCTCACAGTGGCTCGTTAAGATTGTTTAAAGTTTACACATCAGCTCTACTGCAACCTATAAAACCCTTTTCTTCGTGAGTCTGTCGACATGTTTACATGTATCTTCTGAAGCACATAAATTCAGCTTAAGTCTAGGATTTTTGGCTGAACTAAAAGAGAGGAGTGCTGACAGAATATGTAAATGAGCTTCTGTTTCACATAGCAAGTCAGTGGCTTTATATCCCCAAGGGAGTCCCAAAGGGGAGTCGAAAGTGTCTATGGTCAATAGGGACAACCTAGTGTGTTTTTATTAAGTTTCAGAAGAGGCAGACCATGGAGGAGAGCCTGCAGTTACTTACACTCGCCTTGTGGGGTTGGTGAGGTTCCTTGCAGGTAAAGGTTTTCCACCAGTTGTCAAATCTTCTGCATCTCTGGATCCTGTTCCTGCATGGAGACCAGGTCTGCGACACCAGGCTTTTGGCCAAGGTTCAGGGATAATCCAGTGGTTTGAGGATTGGTCTGGTTTTCTCTCAGCTGTCGGCAGGTGATGACTTTCAACCCCCAGGTAAGAGGGATGGGATCCAGTCTTCTTGAATCTTCTGGGGCATGCCTTGCTCTGCTCACGGTTTGTCTAGGCTTTCCTTCCTTTTAAGAACTGCAGGGTTGATCTTCACCTTCTTCTCGTATACCATCATACCTTTTTCTGTTACAAAATGGTCTTTGGCCTAAAATAGCTATGTGTCTTTACTTCCATGCCTCTGGCGTTTGTCTTGCCATTCTCCTTCGACACAGTAGAATCATAGCATAATAACCTTTAAATAATAATGAGTACTCAACATTTTGAGTACTCATTATTTGAGTGAGGAGAAAAGCTTGAGTAGAGGTAAAACTCTATCCGTGTCTGGATAAGCTAGGCAGGGTGCTGAGCAGAGTCTCGCCTTCATTCTCTTTCATTCTCTTTCATTTTTGCCATCTGAATAGTGAAACCAGTTTCCTTAGTGGGCGGTAGTCAATGTTAAAATGCCATTTTTTATTTGGCTTCAACATCGGCAAGGTTGGTGAGTTACACTCACAAACAATTTGCTTCTTGATCAAGGTGTCCAGGATCTCCTGAATTGACTTGACTGCTTACTACAACAAAGTAAGACATCCATCCTTCCATCATTTATGTAGATATGAACCACGTCTATTGTGTCAGAAAGTACCATCCATCCTTTAATGCATCTGTCAGTCTACAGCAATTTCCATTAGTCCAAATGCTTAAAGTTAGAATTTATGCAAGCAGCTTTCTCTCCCTCCCTTTCTCTTTTCATCCATCTATCCATTCATCTGCACATTCATCTGCTTGCTACAGTCATTTTTCCATTGCAGGGTGCCCACTGTGTTGTTGCTAATCACTCTTTTTCAGCTCTGCCTCCAGCAACGATTAATGGATTTCATTTACACTCATTTGGAGGCAACACCTGTGACCAATGAGAGCAAAGCTAGGAGTAATTACGCTCATATTGGAACAGAGTGTGTTGTGGGTCTTTTTGTGTGGGAAGGGGGGGGGGTGTAGCAGAGATAATGACTCACTTCACCAAAACTCCCTGTATATGTGCATATGTGTGACATCCAGCTGGGCTTGAGGTAATTACACTGATGCTTTACCTGAATTTTGTATGTGTCTGTACGTGTATAAGAGATATAGCGAGAGAAAGAGAGAGGGAGAATTAGAGATCTTTTTGGAGCTTTTTAGCCATTTATTATGTTAACAGGTCCCAAAAATACACAGCCATCTTGGCCTGAGCTTAAATGACTCACTTCACCAAAACTCCCTGTATATGTGCATATGTGTGACATCCAGCTGGGCTTGAGATAATTACACTGATGCTTTACCTGAATTTTGTATGTGTCTGAACGTGTATAAGAGATATAGCGAGAGAAAGAGAGAGGGAGAATTAGAGATCTTTTTGGAGCTTTTTAGCCATTTATTATGTTAACAGGTCCCAAAAATACACAGCCATCTTGGCCTGACCTTAACAAAGTTAAAAAGCTGGCTTACTGTATTTAACACCCAGATTAAAAACCTGCTTATTATAAACCTCTCCAAATCTAGTAAAAACAGCGTTTAAAAACAGAAACCATGTTAAAAGACAATGACACAGTGAAAGACAGTCTCTCTTTCTTCCCAGTATGGACATTTGTCCTCCACTGAAATTTTTATCACTGATTGAAAAAAAAGTCACTGCAATGATGCCGTGAAGGACTCACCAATCCAGGTTGGCATGTCTTTTCGTGAGCGGCAGTTTGTTCAGGGACCTCCATGCTGGTCGAGCTCCAGCATGGAGACCCAGGTAGCTCCTCTGCAGAGTGTCAGATCTCTCCTATATTTTTCATATCTTTAAGTTTTTCCCATTAGATCAGGGGTCTCAAACTCAATTTACCTGGGGGCCGCTGGAGGTAAAGTCTAGATGAGTCTGGGACACATCAAGTATTCCACAAAAAAAAGGGTTTCGAGTATTAAAAAAAAATGTACAACTGATTCAATCTTCTCTATCTTTGATAATAACAGTTAAGAACATGAATGGTTCTTCAGGACATAGGCTTCTCTTATCTACTCCTTGCCACCAGAGACCTGGCAGCGCTTCCTCTTACACAGCTGGGCCACATTTGGCTTGAGGGAGGAAGCAATTGCGACTCTCAGAATGGCTTGAAGATGCTCATCAGTAAGTTTGGACCTGTACTTTGACTTATTAAAGTTCATAGTGGACACCTGCCAGGGCAATATTTCTTTAACTTTTCGACTCCATGTAGGCCAACTATGGAGAATTCTAAGAAAAGAAAAGTGTCTGAAGAAAACAGAGCTTTAAATGCTATGTGGGCAGATTCATATACTTTCACTGCTGACCAGACTGGTTAACAACATATTTTTTTAGGAGTTGAAAATGTTTTTGTTACATGCAGAAATGCAATCTCCTTTTCGCTGCAGGAGTTCATTGATTTCATAAATGCAACATATTATGGTTTGTTTATACATAGCACAAAGGCAAAAAAAAGTTATTTCATTTTAAATGTCAAAACGGTTTTGTGGCTCCCAGTGTTTTCTTTTCTGTGGGAAACGGGTCCAAATGGCTCTTTGAGTGATAAAGGTTGCTGACCCCTGGCCAAGGACAACGACTTGGCAAAAAGGTGTTTGTGAAAAAAGAAAAATGTGTGGGCCGCATTAACTCTAAACTTTGATGTCAAGTATGGGGCCACAAATAGGGGGCCTGCGGGCTGTGAGTTTGAGACCCCTGCATTAGATGGTATAACGTTTTCCCTGTAGAAATGAAGTTTAAATCAAACCAACAATCCACACACTCAACTCTGCACTCATTCCGCCACTCGCTCAGAGAGAGAGTGAGAGAGAGGAAAAGCAAAAAGAA
Organism: Colistium nudipinnis; assembly: GCA_016785305.1. NCBI lineage: Eukaryota > Metazoa > Chordata > Actinopteri > Pleuronectiformes > Rhombosoleidae > Colistium > Colistium nudipinnis. The sequence goes on from JAFBJU010001120.1 coordinate 51,726, forward strand.
GAGAAACACTTTTAAGTCTGGTGGTCCATCTAAGTGTGTGTCTGTGTGTGTGGTGCGTATGAAAAATATAAAACTATCCGGAATGAAGCCTCGAAAGTTAAAAAGACTATGAGGTCATTACTGCACCAGTGTTTTTTTGATGTTCATAGAAACCTTAAACCTTGAAGTTGAACAGACTACAAAAAGGGTCCGCAGACCTACTGCAGGGGGGTCGCAAAGATATTTTATATTTTTTCCAACCAAACATGAACATATGAACTTGTGTATTATTGAATAGCTTAGTATTGAATGCACAATAACAGGGTAGCTATGTGTTGGCACTAGGCCCAGTTTGATATAAAACACAATTTTATACAATATATATAGTAGGGGGTCCCTGCTCTGGCCTGAAAAACGTTTCTCTAAATGCAAGTATTTTGAGTGGATTTTCCTGAAAGGTTTCAGAAATGGTTGGTGAAGCTATGGTAGATTGCACGGTTGTAATAGTACATAAAAGATGAGTAGACAGGAGGAGATGAACGTTTTTTAAATTGTCTTACGGTTACTTCTGGGAGGTAGTATGTATAGCTTAACCATAAGAACTTCCAAGTCAAAACTACCCTGTTCAGTATGGACCAGCAGCATATTTTATAACTTACTGCTATACTCTACATGTTACAAGCAGACCTTGAAGAGGAAAACGGACAAAAACTGAACCAGTGCCAAATGTTGACTTTCCAAGGTGATGTGAAAAGTTACCTAAATTTCTTGTTTTTAGCATTAATCAAATTTGTCTGCTTCACTTTTTTGTCAACCATCAACATTTGCATTAAAGCCCTGTGAGGGTTCCTGTTTAAGGGTTAATCCAAGCTTAGTTTTTGTAAAAGTTTTTACTCCAGTGTGAGTTACTTCTCCAGGTGGTATTTTTTCTCTCTGTCACAGAAAGAGGAACTATGGAAGTAATCCCTCTAGAATTACCATCTTCACTTTTTCTGCTACACTTTTCTCTACAGATTGTCCCTTTTTAATATTTAAATTCTAAGAAATAAACCAAGGGTTGACATCTTGCAGCTTCAGAGTTGCATGTTGCTCTTCAGCCTTTCCCCTGTGGCTTCCTGGGACTTTGAATAAGACACTAATGAAAATTGCATTCAATTGTAATTCTTATTTAAAAAATATAAAGATTGCCAACCACTGAGCTGCACAGGCTGTTGAGGGATTGTTTGGCCTTAGCTGAGGTATGCAATCTACAGAGTTTGTTCAGATGTCCGAAGAATTACCCCAAAAGTACTGAATTTATTTGTTTTCCCAAGCTTGGTGGAGGGATGGGACATGCCATTTTAGCGCGACCAAGGAATCTTTATTAACATTTTTTTATTTTTGTTTTGGCCATTTTTTCTCCAATTTCTAACGAATGTATGGTTCTTAATGTAAAAAAGATCGGACATGTGATTTATGTAGTGTGGACAATTAGATTGCAACTTCCCTTTTCAGTTTATTTTTCTAGTATAAGGGCCTTGCTATGTTCTTTACTGAGTACCGACCTAGTTGAACTTGTTGCTTTTGATCCTCATATTATACAGGATATTTCAGGATATTTAGATAATATTACGAATAGCTAGCTCTCTTTTCCATCATTTGTTTAGATTTTAACCAATGGATCTTTGTCCAGACCAGTGACTTTTTTTTCTTTCCTATAAATGTTCTGATATTGCCTATCCACCCTCATCTTGAATTTAGTAATTTGGTGTCCTTCTCTGGCTGAAGTAGGCTATTATGTGTAGAAGCTTAACTCCATATGCATGACTTTGGGAGGAAGTCAAATACCAGAGAAAACCCATGCAGACTTGGGGAGAACATACAAACTGTGCACAGACATTTCCGCGGTCAAACTTGGATCCCGGGTTTGCCTTCTTGTTGTGAGGCATGAATGCTGAGCACTGGACAACCATTCCGCCTGATAATATATGTCCTGTGTAGGTTAAACAAACGGTGATAATCTCTTGTCCGTCTTCCCCTCAAAAGTTGCCCTTGAGCAAGACTCTGAACTAAACTACTCCACAGGAGTGTGCAGTGAGTGAGGCACGTCTCTGAGGGGTTCACATCACGCGGTTTATAAGCAAGTGGAAATTCACAGCATACTGTATATTGGTTTATTCACCCTGGTTCTTCCCGAATCCTCTTTACAGTGATATCTTTTGTAGTGTAGACAAGGCCTTTCTTTTGCTAGCAGAGATTCAGGTGGGAGTCTCATAGGATTTCAATAAAGAAGAGTTGAATCGAAATCAGCCACAGCTTCTGGGTTGTACAGCCGCAGGCGCAGTCCTGCAGGGATTTGGAATGTATGTGTTTTTCCTTGTGGAATCCGTCATGTTGGATGATTGAAGTTCTGTACCTGTCTCGAGATCCTCCCTACAAGGCTGAATATATTTGGATGTTTATCTACGCAGGTGTAGATGTTTGTGTATATATACACGCGTGTGAGAGGGACTCCAGCATTACATTTCCTAGTGTTGATTTAACATGATTATAATTTTTTCAGTAATATAATAATTGAAAAACATTTAGTCAGTATTCAAATTAAGGAATTTGCTATGCTCTATTAATAATTGATAAATCGACAAACTATTTGGGACCTGCAGGGGGATTTGTGGGAAAAAATGGTGTGAGAACTTATATATGCGAGAGCTCTTCACAGTATTTACATATACAGTATATCTTGATCACTGGGACCCAGAGACATTGTAGGGGTTATGCCTTTCCGTGTGGAGTTTGCATGAGCAGAGTTGGCCAAAAGTTGCAAAAAAGGGAGCCTGGAAAGTGACTTTGAACCTCTATTTGGACCATATTATGTCAGCATACAGAAAAAAATGGTCAACAGCGGCGCAGATGAGCTACGGGATTACTGTCAGACACCACATATCCCCACGATGGAATACCCACTGGAGAGGTAGGCACACAACGCTTCCCACGTTTAGCCAAGCTTTCCAGGAGCCAACTGGCTATTCCAGCCACTAGTACCCCAAGCGAACAGATTTTCTGCCGAGGGGGCAACACTGTCACCATCACCAGGCCTCCATCTCTCTCACGTTGATGCCTTGGTATTCCTCAATGCAAACCAAAACGATGGAAAGGTGGACACAATAATCAAGCAGGACAGTGACCGCAGGATACTAGTAACGTGAAACGCTGTGTTACATCATTTAATGTAACTTTATGCATTGCATAAATATTATTGTATGTTTTATGAAGTAATACATAATCCACTACTATTTAGAAAAACATAATAAAAAATAGTAGTCATGAAACCCCTACATTTCCAGGGTTCACCCAAAGTCAGAATTCTGGATTCCCAGAATCCGAGAGCATTCCCAGAATTGGATTTAGGTCCCGTTATAGAACAGTGGATTAATGGATTACTAAATGACAAAAAATGACATGGACCAGTTGTTCAGAATGTAATTAGCCTTTTCTTAATACAGTGGCCAGTAACACATTCAGCAAGAAAACCAGGACCTTAAGCATACCATTTCTAAAGTATGGCATTTTTAGCATATGTATGTTTTGGCACTTTCTACATAAAAAAATTATGCTTAGATCGAGCACTATTTACTGTGTTAAATAAACAAAATCCTTTTGAAACATGGCTAAAAGTTTAAAATAACCTTCACATTAAGCAATAACATTTTTTTCAGCAAAGTTTCAAGTTTTCAAGTTCAAGACTAACACCCTTCAGTATAGCTTATGAAAGTTTAAAAGGAGGAGGTTGTGTGTGTGTGTGTGTGTGTGTGTGTGCGGAGGCTCAAGAAGGATTTAATGATACATACTGAAGTTTAGGCTTGTCCCCCACAGTGATACTGTATATCCTACACTACACAGACACACACATCTACACACACACACACACACACACACACAGACACACACACACACACACACACACAGACAGACACACACACACACACACACACACACACACACACACAAATAGTAGCAACCATCCCCTGCAAAGTCATACCTTTTTCCGTATGTGACATTCCATGGCTGGATGGGCAGGAAGATACTAAGACACACACACATATACATGGTTAACTTGGGTCTTTCACAGTGTCATCATTTTCCACACTCTGAAAACCTCTCGCGCTCCTCTTTCTCTATATTGCAGTCTTTCTCTTCCCACAAAAATCTATTTCTGAAAATTAAATGGCACAGCACAATCTAACAGAGTATCTGTGCCACATACTGCAGTCACAGAAAAAAATAGTTTCCTTTCTGAAAACAGTACTTTATTTCTCCATCAGGAGAAATAAAGGAAATACAGGTTGACTGCCACTACTGGTCCAACGTTATCCATAGGTACTCTCTAAAATAGCTTTCTGCAGGACCAATGGCTGTGAATTTTAAGTAAACATGGGTCAAAACGGAGTGAGAGCCTTAAATGCAAACTATAAAGTCGATATTCACACCATTGAGTTTCACCCCATTTATAGTATTAAACAGTATTGGCATCTGTTGGATGTCAAGTGTTCACACCAGGAGAGTTTAACATAACTATTTGACCAAACTGCAGTGTAGTATGCTTCTGATAAGCGTTTATTTTGAATGTTGTGCAATATTATATTTCAAAAGTGTCATTGAATGTATCAATGATACATGGCATACGCACACTTGTATCAAACCAGATGGCAGGGCTGAGTTCTCTGCTACTACTTTTGTGTTGAGTAAAACTTGAGTAAAACTAAAAAACATAAAAAACTATTATTAGCTCAGCAGCAACATGTCTTTGCAGAATGATTACCCTTATTTCGCTGAATAATTATGATTGTATTGTGAACAGTCTCCCCAGAGAAGTCGTCCTGACAGGTGCTGACAATACAGCGTAACAGCTGCTGTTTGGTAACGGCAAAAAAATAAATACAAGTTGTTTAACGTATTTAACGGCCATCTTTGTATTTACAGAACGGTGGGTGGTTGGGATGATGGCGAGGTTTTGAAACTATTGGCACACTAAACTCTTAATCAGAGGTTAAAAAGACTTGGTAGCGGACTCAATTGAGTTTGCGTATATGCAGTCTATAGTGTATATTGTCTTGCTTGGCTAGTTTGAACAAAAACATAAGAAACATGTAGCAATGCTTCATGTAGCAACAATGATTCTAGCCCATCAAAGCTGCATTCTGACAAGACAACATTTTAAGAGGTAACAGTGTGATAACATTTGAGTGTAGGAATAAATATTGAGCGAGGCTAAATTGACCCTGGTCAGCTCTTATCTGGCTTTGCAGTGTTAAAACCTTGCAGTCAGATTTCTTACTAGCTTCTGCTTTTCATTACAGGTTTACAGTCCATTAGTTATGATGGATGTCGTGCAGCTCTAGCTTGGAGCTGAGAAAGACAAGAAATGAGAACATTCACTACCAATTAATGTCATCCAGATAAAGTGCTCATGGCATGCTTACAGTGCTGGCACTCTGCCCTTTCAACAAGCGTAAATCAATTAAGACAAAATGATCAATTTGCTTCCATAATTAGCCTGCGTATTAACGGTTATTAACACTAAACACATTTATTCGTTAGTTCCCTTGCTCTCTTTCTTTTTACCTCCACCTCCCTCTGAAGTCTGCACTTAACGCTAAATGGGAAGTGTGCAATCAGCTAAATTGAATTTAATTGATTAAATAATTAGACAGATTTAAATTAGTCCATTAATGAGTCCATTAAAGGAGAATATGTGGGTGGGGACCGGGGTCTCCCGTGGGTTTCAGGGGTTTAATAATAACGGGAATTTTAACGTCCTGGCACCAGGGCAATCCCGAGGGTAATGTAATCCCTTACTGTCTCTGTAACCCAGAAAAGCTTCGTTCAAAGGAGACTACCAGTCAGTCAGGAAAGCCAACATGTCTCAGTCTCAAGGAAGGAGCCAAAAAGTATATAATATTCAACTCTGATCTCTTGTTCGACTCTTAAAATTCTGCTAAATTTAAACATTATTGTCCATCCCATTTACTCCTTGATTTTTCTCTTATATGGCTTATACTGTTTATTCCTCCCTCAGATTGATTACAGTCTCCAGTAATGAGACAGCAGGGTTGAGATATTTTCTCATCATAAATAGGACAAGGTAAAATATATAAAGGACACCCTCAATCAGTCTCTTATATGGACAGTGTCAGTTTGAGTAACTGCATAGCAATCTGGTAAATATGGGAGGCCGGCTGAAGTAATGGTAACTGATTGATTTTTGGAGTGGTGATATGAACTTAAAAACTAATTCAAACAAACTCTTTGTACACAGAATGAATTAGTTATTTGGTAAACAACTTAATCAGATGATGTGGGGATGAAAAGATATGCCTCCTGGTTAAAGGTAAGCAATGGATCAGACCTTAGAGAAAAAAAGCTGAGATCCTATAATTTCAGGATAAGACAATTACTGCGTGTAAAATTGACAATTTTGCAGTGTTCAATTTCAACAGGACAATTTTAGACAGCTGGGTTTTCATTTGCAATAGATTCATCTGGAAACCCATATATCCAGAGCAACCTATCAACTGCTTTTAAAATGGAGGGGCCTGCAGAACAAAGGATCCAAGATGCACAAGGGCTCAAAACGAGGGACAGACAGGAGTCAAAATAGATAAGAAACACTGACTAGAAAAAGGGCTGTAACACTAAAAACAAGGGAATATATACTCTGAGGAGACAATTGGACACAGGTGAGAAACATCAGGTCATCACTAGGGCAAGAACACCCATGAGGGCAGGAAGTGAGTACCAAAATAAAACCGAAAACCACTGAAAAGACAAAAGAACGCGACAGGACGTGGCAGGGTGCTGTATATACCAATCAGAAAATACTGACTTTTTTTGTATTGCCATGATGCCAGATCATAATGAAATCATCATGAAAGTCAGCCTATGGACCCGTTAAGTTTATCAGTCCCAGCCGGTTTGGACTTAGCTAATCATGACCCTAGTGCTGATAGCTACAATTTTCTGGCCAGTGTATAATACCAACCGGGTAGTATGAAATTAAGATAGCAGTGACAGGAAAACTTATGTTCTGCTGCTCCCATCCCGGCGTGTATTTGTGAAGCATGTGCATGTTTGTGTGGGACACAATAAAGGCTCTTCTTCAAAAAATATTAGTGTGATTATCTCTCTGTCTCTCTCTCTGTCTCTCTTTCTGTCTCTCTCTCTGTCTCTCTCTCTCTAAATATATATATATATATAACATATCGTTTGTTTAGAGCACACAATATTTAACATGCACCATCTTTTTTTGAATTATTATTTAGAGTGTTTTTGGATATCTTATGGTTGGATTTTCACCCTTTTTCACTTTAAAGCAACACACATACACACACTCACAACCCCCAGCACCGTTGGGATACCCTCTCATTGTCTATCTCCTTCTCTCAGCCCCTGTCTCACAAATCTAATTTATTCTTTTATTTCGGCACAAAGCCAGAGCGTCCTACACCATATGCTTCAGGCTGTGTGTGAGTATGTATGTGTGAGAGTGTGTTTGTGTGTTCTCTTGTAACCTTGAACCTGCCTATTGTCACAAGAATCTCGGAGGATGTATACTTGGCGTAATCTACCGAAGCCTGTCATTGGCTGAGCCAGGAATGCTCTTGAAATCCGTGGCCTTTAATTGGTTCAGATGGAGATGGAGGGCAACATAGGTTTCAAAAGAGATTAGGAGAGAAGTATTAGGAGATGTCAAGAAAGACGAGAGAGGGCAAAGGGCACCAAAAGGAAGAAGGAGAGAGGGGAGGCTTGGAGATGAGTGTGACAAAAGGAGAGAAAGAATAAATAATACAAACCAGATAAAGGCAAAAAAACGACAGCCAGAGTCTGACATAATGGAAAAGAGAGGAGATATTGGACAGCCACAACTGCATTTGCTTGTTAATAAAATAACTAAAACTGAAGACTGAACTTAGATCCTTTTATTGCCTGAGAGTCCAGGAACAGCGGCTGTGTCTGAATAATGTAACATGTCAATTTAGCCTGAAGAGAAGATGAAGTAGTGAAAGGAGAATGAAATCCCTTGTTTCGACCTAATTAATATCTGTGACAAAGCCCTTGAGCAGCTGTAAGGATCATGCTGAGGGTAAAATAGGAGGAATGGGAGGTTTCAAAATTGCTAGTTGTCCTTAACACATAACCTCAACCACATCTGTATCCATTAGGGCAGCCTTCCCCAACCAGCGGTCCACTGACCCGGTACCGGTCCGTGAGTCATTTGGTACCGGGTTGCACAGAAATAATTATTAGTACCGTATTGACCAGAATATAAGAATTGATTTTTTCCTTGATAAAAGTCTGAAAAAAAGGATTGGTCTTATATTTGAGGTATAAACTTTTCAGTGTAATGACACCATTGCATCGTATCGCTCTCCGAGACCACCGCATCCACACTGGGTTCTGTGTTCATAGATCGTGTCAAATCCACGAGGGGGTAGCAGGTCGATTGAACGGATGACCCCAGGCTCAGACCTCTGCAGGTGCATCCCAGCCGACAACTCCCTCAGAAGAAACCGGCGAGACGTCCTACGTTGCGGGGAGGGAGGCGGATGACCTCACCGATATACTGCACATTCTTTCCATTTGATTGATTAACAGAGATTAAAAGATATTTTATCTTGAAAAATTGTCGTATTCTCTCCCAATTACATCCGTCTGTGCCTTTTCACACGTCAAGACATGTTGCACATTTGTTTTTATTATTAGTACTTATCCGCCACCTTTATGACCGGTCCGTGAAAATATTGTATTACATTAAACTGGTCCGTGGCACAAACAAGGTTGAGGACCACTGCATTAGGTTATAAGTACCATAGCCAACTGAAGTAATTATAGAACCACAATGAAACAATAATAATACAGAAAGCTCGATTCCAGCTACTCAATGAGAGAGTGAGGCAAATACACTTCACCATTGGTGCCCTCAAATCTAGGACAGAACAAATATATGGACAGCTAGCTTCACACCTTTCCACTGATGTCCTGGAATAAGTATTAAGGTTTATCGATAAGACACAGCTCTTACAACACACAAAGGGAAAGGAATGAAAGATGCGGAAATGACAACAATTACGGCCTTGACTCTGGCTTCACACATCACACAAGAACTGACCTGGAGAAGAAAGGACCACACCACAGCCCAACCAGGTCTTCATGAGAAGTGGGTAAAGAATGTGTCCAACAGGAACCACACCCCTCCAGAAAAGGAGGTCTAAGCAAAACGACTACATGTTGCCACTGGATCAGCAACTGCCTAACCAACTGGCAGGAGGCAAGGCAGGAGAATTACAAATAGAATTATAATTGCATTTAATAGTCCCACACAAACATGCACATGCTCAAACACAACACACAAGTCGGGGAACGTTGTTCTCTGCATTTAACCCATTGTCCATCCTTTTCAGGGGGAGTCCGCCTCGACTGGGCCTCGAGCCGGCAGCCCTCTGGTCCGATGCACGTCTCCCTCACCACTAGTCTACCTCTCCCCAGGATGGAGGATGGTGCTGGGAGCTGGAGAGTTAACAGTTTCATCTCCTGGGCACTGCCGAGGTGCATCTGAGCAAGGTACTGAACTGTTCAGTTTGGAGGTGAGATGAGCTGATTAGCTGAGATGCACGTACAGACTAGAAGTATTTTGAAAAAGTTGTTTCAGTTTTGAACAATGCTTGTTAGCAATTGGATACATTTAACTCATTTTGGGGGGGAAATGTTTTTGGACCAGTTCTCGCTACATGACAAAAAATGTTGAAGGACAAAAAAATCATAGAAACAATAGATGTGGGGCAAAGGAAAGAATAGAGGTGAATTAGACCACATAAACTGCCTTGTTTTTTCCTATTTTTTGAATTTGTTTTGTCATCTCTCTCTCTCTTTTTATCACACACACACACACACACAAGAATGCAAAGACAAATAAAGGTGATTAAAAAAATATGTGGGGAATAGAGTGACACACAGAAATAAAAGATGAATGAACAGAGCAAAAATAGATAGTCAGAAAGGAACCAATAGCAATCAAGTAGCATCAGTTCAGTTTTCAATCACTTAGTATATCAAGTCATCCAAAGTTGAACTTCGGAGAGTCAATTATGCTAATATAGTTTCAGCACAAATGTTAAATACATAGTACATGCTCAGATTAATTTCAAGATGGCATCCACTGATTGAGCAAGATAAAACAATCGCATTGAGAAAACCACTGAAAATCATTTTTTGAGTATGAGATACAGACTTCTGCAGGCAGTGGTTCTCTTCGATTCACAGCAGTGTCTGTGGATTTCAATGGAGAAATTCACAGTGAGAGTCGGGGCCGAAACAAATGTATGAAACATGTATCAGAACAACCTTGACTACATTTATTCCACTTTAAAACTGATCTATCTTTTCAGTAGGTCCTATATGATCCAGTTTTGAAAGTCAAGCTAAAAAATATTTACCACCATTTTTCACAGCTTGGCCAGAAGGAACAAGTTTAACAATATATAGGCAAAGTAAAATAGCTCTTTTTAATTCAGCTCTGTTAACTGAGGTGGCCAGTAACGTTCATTGTACACAATGTCATATTCATGACACCAGTTTGTGATGTTTGTATTGTGATATGATATGGTGCATTATTATGAAGAGGTAGACCTAACCAGGCCTACATTTTTCTGGTCCTCAGCTCTCCAGTCTTACGAAGGCTGTACCTCAGATTTCTGTTCTGAGGTAACAGAGGTGATGTGACCTGCCAAACATCGCACAGTAAGGCTTTATTGGTAACGGTTTGGAAAAGAGTGAGCACGTAAAGAAAATACTTGGCAGATGATTGGATAAACCACCTTTCTATTAACGTCAGTAAATAAAGTTACCAAAGCCAGTTAAGGTCTTTTTTTTCAGACAAAGCTGTTATATGCTCTTCTGCAACAACAGCATCTACGGAAAATGCTTAATTGCATGCACCACATAACAATGCATCACAGTTGTTTGTTAACAGTTGCCTCTCCCTGCTGTCACACTTTCTTCACACATTCAATTGGTCAAAACCACTATGGTTGCAACGCTCAAGAGAAATCCCAGTGCCTTTCAGGAGTGGAACCGGGTGTAGTCTTTTTTTGGGTAACACATCCACCCCAGGGTTTTCTTGAGTTGCTCATTGAAATACTTTTGTGATAACCATAGTTATTGATGGCTAGCGTTGTTTTTCATTCATGTTAATCTCTTTCTGACCTTTTTGTTTGACCTCTTTCATCAACAAGGTGGTTCCCTGCTGCTCACACACGTTTGTCTTGCCCCTCTGACGTTTGATGTGAACACTGACGGAAGCTCTGGACCTGTATCTGCATAATTAAGTGCATTGTTTGGGAGTGCAGGGTTTTTTCCTGGCAATCTCTATATATATATATGTTACAACATGCATCTGTATAAATGTGCTACATAAAGTAATCATTACCATTTAGTACAAACTAACCTTTATTGAAATGCAATGTATAGAAAAAGTGTTGGTCTAAACTGGCCCTCCAAACACAACCATTGACACAAGCCAGTGACTACCATGGGCTAAGGAGGAATCATGTCAGCCTTACAAAAATAAAAAAAATAAAAATTAGCTTTTAAATTATTTTCCCCAAAGTTAACAATTTATTGAATTCCTCCTTTGGGTCAATGTTTCATTCCCTGCTCAATCCTTATCCAAAGCCTTCTGTTTAGACTTGAGATGTTCCTAATTGTGTTGTGTTCCACCAGTCAACACAATTGCGCTTATTACTTGCCCACTAAGCGACACTTTACCACGGGAAAGTTTAGCACCTCTTAATGCAAACTGTTTGTCCATGAGTGTGAATGAGCCTGGATCGATAGTACATCCCTGATTCTCTAAATGACTTAACAGTAGACCCCCGATTGCCCTCAAGCCGTTAATTGTTTCTCTTGGATTCGTGGAAAATCAATTCAGCAATGATTGGAAATCCCATCCCACCCGTCTCTTAAAGGTAACATTTTTGCCTGGGTAATAACATGCATATATATTGGTTGTCAAGTCATTCTTTGTGCATTCATTGGTCATTTAGTATTTCTTTTCATAATATTGAGGCTTTAGTGTAAACAGTAAAGGCTTCACGCACACAAATGCCATTACTTTTATTCGACTGTGTTCAACAGACAAAATGTAATATTATCCAATCATTTATCATTCTATCGACACCATCATTTATTTTGTCATTAATGATGTTGCAATTGACCAAAGGCTAAAAAGACAAAGGGCCAAAAAGAGGTAAAGACAATATTTATAAATTACTTTAACATAGGACATATTCGTGTTCAGGGGCACAAGGTGGAGTTTCTTCGTTGGACAGTCTTGTCCCTGGCTTGTCCAGGTTGCGGTAGTTTGGTGGTTTGGTGGGACTTGAACCTCTGCTTGAAAGACACAGCTAGTCCACTGCCTCCCCATGGCTTGTCTTATAAATGATCAGTTTTTGGATCAAATGCACTAAATTATTGTGGTTCTCCTTTGAAAGTAGTTTTCCCATAAGATGACTATGTGGGGAGGGGAGCAGTGGAACTCGTGGATGTCTTCACAGATATCTTCAACATCTCGCTGAGACAAGCTGTTGTCCCAACCTGCTTTAAAGCCACCACCATCATCCCGGTCGCCAAAAAATCATCACCCTCCTGCTTCAATGACTACCGTCTGGTGGCACTTACGCCCATCCTCATGAAGTGCTTCGAATGGCCAGTCATGCACCAAATAAAGACTGTCCTTGCCCCCACCCTGGACCCCCTCCACTTTGCATATCGGTAAAACCACTCAACCGAGGATGCCATCTCCACTGTCCTTCACACCGCTCTCTTTCATCTGGACACTAAAGACTCCTATGAATGCTGTTCATAGACTTCAGTTCAGCATTCAACACCGTCATCCCCCTGCAGCTTATTCTGGTGGACCACCTAGGGCTACAAACACCTTTGTGCAACTGGCTGCTGGACTTCCTGACTGGGAGACCACAAGCTGTGCGGGTCGGCAGCAACACCTCAGGCATCATCACGCTGAACACAGGGGCCCCCCAAGGATGTGTGCTGAGCCCCCTCCTCTTCACACTGCTGACCCATGACTGCACCCTGTTGCACAGCACCAACCTGGTCGTCAAGTTCGTGGATGACACAACTGTGGTGGGTCTCATCAGCAATGGAGAGATCAACTACAGGAGCGAAGTGAGCCGCCTGCCCATGTGGTGTGGGCATAACAATCTCTCCATGAACGTGCAGAAGACGAAAGAGATTGCGGTGGACTTCAGGAGAAAACTCACCCAGCATGCTGTGGAGAGGGTGAGCGTCACCAAGTTCCTGGGTGTGCACGTCACAGACGACCTCTCCTGGGCCGTCAACACGGCATCACTGGCCAAGAAGTCCCACCAGCGACGGTACTTCCTCCGCAAACTGAGACGAGCCAGAGTTCCGGGCCCCATCATGTGCACCTTCTACAGAGGGACCATAGAGAGCATCCTCAGCTGTATCACGGTGCGGTAGGGCTCCGGCACTGCTTTCTGCCGCAAGAGTCTCCAGCGCATCGTGAGAGCAGCGAAGAAGATCATTGGTGTCTCTCTTCCGTCTCTCCATCAAATCTACCAGTCCCGTCTCACCTGCAAAGCCCTTCGCATCGCAGGGGATCCGACCCACCTATCACACTGCTTCTTCAGCCTGCTGCCATCAGGCAGGACACTGCGTAGCCTCCGAGCCATGACCAGCAGACTGAAGGACAGCTTCATCCACCAGGCCGTCAGGAGGCTGAACCCTCTCCCCGCTCTGCTCCCGCTCCCGCCCCCCTGAACTCTGAACCCTGAATATGCACACAAGTCACTTATCACAACTGTTATTTGCACTATTCTAAACCATTCATCAGACCTCTACTGTTTTTGTGCCTTATGTCTCTTATGTCTTTTTTAGCATATTTTATTTCTAGTTATATGTTTATATTTTATAATGTAGTAATCGCATTTAAAAATAATTACTTTTTTTCATCCATAGGGTTTGAGAGAAATGTAATTTCATTACTCTGTATGTTTGCACATGCGGCTGTACTGACAAATAAAGCTGACTTTGACTTTTGACTTTGGTTCACCAGGTCATGTATTACACTGTGAAACTTTCTTTATTGAAGAGACCCTTTGTTTCCATCACAGGTGCAGTGCTCATTTTCACATTAGGATTTTACTAAAAAGTCTCAATGAACAAACATACAGCTTTTTTTGTGCATTTTCATTTTTTTGTGTGGCAGCATCTTTGGCAGGATGGTCAGTTGGACATATTTACCCTTCTGGACACTTACAGAGTTTTTCCATATCATGAAATCTACTGCCCAACAGAAATGTATTGTGTTAGGGTTAGGTGTCTTGGCTTGAAACAAAGCTTAGTTCAAGCTGGTTCCCTTGGGTAGAAACGTGGCACAAGGACACAACAAAGGGAGAGAGGACTATTTATACATTAGGTAAGTGAACACAGGTGGAAACAATCACGCTGGCGAGGTGGCAGGAAGTAAAGGTCACTGTAATGAGAGACAAGTACAAAATAAAACAGGAAATGCAATGACATATTTATCAACAATGTAACCTGATAACGTGATCAACACAACTGGGGTGGTGGGATCATTGGCTGAAAGATTTCTATCTTTTTTCTCAAGCTCTCTCGTTTTCATATCGGTGCTTATGTCCCTCTCAGTATAAGCCTCTCACTTCTTCAACGCCATCCAGCCAAGTACACAAAATCCCATACCCTCCTTCTCTGTTTGTGTCTAATAGTCAATCTCATTTCAAAGAATAACACGCACATGCACTCGCACCCACTCACACTTCACCTCACCATCTACACATACTCTTGCCGCCTTTTCAGCAGTGACACTCTCTTCACACTCAGCACTGCCCTACATGACTTTGCTTTGAATGTTTCAGATCAAATACAGCCTTAGTATCATTTCTCAATCTATATCTGCTTTTGCCCATTTCACTCCAGCAGCCAAGTCAAGTCCTTGCTCTGTGTAAGGGGGTCATGATTTTACAGTAGTGATTAAAGAATCTGGCTGAAACCTAATAATTACAGAAAAACTTCTCCCCTGACTGGGAAGCGTTGAGTTATTCTGGGTGAAGAGAGAAAGGCATATATATACGAAACTGAAAGGACTCAAAATGTGTCTTCAACACAAATACACAGATACAGGAAGAACATTTTGTAGCAGTCACAGTAATTAATCCACAAAGATAAAAAAGATAAAATATATATTACCTGCAGCCGATTACTTTCTACGTTTTGTGTTTTAAGGCATCGCTTATTAAAAGCGAAGAATGGATTAGCCAATGTTAAAAAATCTACCTTTGCCGCCTCCACCCCAGATTCACATTTCTATGCAGTATGAAAACATAGCTACACCACCCACTCCCCTCACCCTGCTTACCTCCCTAAACACTCTAGCCCCCCGCCAAAGGAAAACAGTTTTCTTTAACACCTCATCACCCTGGTTCACACCCGCACTTCTCCCGCAAACCTCCCTCACAGTCCACCATGAATCACACAAACTCCACCTCAATGCCTGTAAAGATGCAATCACAGCCGCATACTCTGCCCACCTTAGCTCCATTTTCAATGACCCCATGCCAGAACCCCAGAACCCTCTTCTCCAGTCAAGAACCTCCTTAAACCGTATGCCGTTACCCACCCCACCCTCTGCTACACACTCACTTTTCCAGTTTTTCACTGAAAAAAATAACACCATCATTAACTCCCTATCCCCTGTATCTGACCTACAACCATTGACCCCAGCATCAACTGCTGCCCTACCTCCCTCTATTTATCTGGATCCTCAGACACCCAAGGCATTCCACAGGGCTCAGTACTCGGTCCCACTCTTTACATCATTAACACCCTCCCTCTTGGCCAGATATTCGGCAAATACAACAAGGACTAACCATTGCTATGCCGTTGGCACACAGATCTAACTTAGCACCAAATCCCCTCAAACCCACTTTTGTCCAGAAATGACTCTCTAAGCAATACAAATCTGGATGATCAGACCCTCCCCTCAGACACGCAACCTCTGCATGATATTCGATGCCCTTGAGCCCCACGTCTGCCAAGTCCTTCTTTCACCTCCATATATTGCCAAAATCCGACCCTCCCCACCCAGCCTGCAGCTGACAAATTCATGCCTTCAACTCCTCCCGTCTGGACTACTGTACAACTCCAACTCAACTCCTCTACCCCATCCGCACCACCTCCATCAACAGACTCCATTTGGTTCAGAACTCTGCCACATGTCCCCTCACCAACACCAAATCACGGTACCCCATCAACCTGGTCCTCAAATAACTGTATTGGCTTCCCATCCCCTAGCGTATCATTTAGAAAACCCTGGTCATCACCTATAAAAACCCTTCACCATATGGCCCCTCCCTATCTCACTGGCCTCCTCTCCCCCTATCAACCCCCACGCTCTCACAGATCCACCTCAGCCGGTCTCCTCTCCACCCCCAAATCTGAGTCACTCTCCCTATTCCAGTCCTGCGTCAAAGCTCATCTTTCTTGTCTGTCTATTGTTAGCCCCTTCCCCTGCCACACACGTGTTTTATCTCTGTAACCGTCTTTGTCTGTCAAACTGTGTAAAGTGTCATTGAGGTCACAATGGACTTTAACCACCAAATTCTACTCAGGTCATCGTTTATTCTAAGTCAGGGGTTTGCAACCTTTATGATCAAAAGAGCCACTTTGCCTCCTCTACCACCAATAAAAATTCCAGAGTCCAGAGCCACGATCATAACATTGTAACAGGCACATCAGCTTTCAGAACAACAGAAGTTAACATTTCTAAATCTGTTTTTTTTTCTGAACAGGTACCATAAAGATTTTTCTTCTATCAGGGAGCAGCATAAAACGTTCATGTTCAGGAGCAAGTGTCCCTGTTAGATTGAGGTGGTCGCAGCTGTATTTACTGTGCATGGAACTTTTTAGTCTGAGAAGTGCATGTTTATACAGGATTTCCTTTGGAGAAACTCAGTCAAAAAAATAAAAAAAATAAACTTTGCTTTGAAAACACATGCTTTCCCCTTCCTTACCATCCTCCCTGCTCACTGTATTTTCACCCATCCCTCCCCACTTTCTACGCTGGCTGATCACTGTGCGTTAACAATTCAAAGTATATGTCTTTTTAGTCACGGCAATTGTAATATCACTTTCGGAGAGGCGGTAGTTTTAATGAGTTTCTACTTTGGGGTTTCCTTTCAGTCTTCCTTTTCTTCTTCACTGA
This sequence comes from Colistium nudipinnis, assembly GCA_016785305.1. Lineage (NCBI taxonomy): Eukaryota > Metazoa > Chordata > Actinopteri > Pleuronectiformes > Rhombosoleidae > Colistium > Colistium nudipinnis. Next base: position 69,001 of record JAFBJU010001120.1, read on the forward strand.
CTGTCTGACTATTCAGCTCTTCTTTTTTTTTTTACAGAAATATACAAAATGAAAAGTCATTTTAGAGTTTGTGTGTTTGTATTTGTGTGTATTTGTCTGTCTGAATCTTATTGTGTATGTGGGTGTGTGGGTTTAAGGGAGATTGTTTTCATGTGTGTGTCTGAGTGCGAGTGTGTGTATAAGTGTCTATGCGTGCAGACAAACCCTGAGGGCTTATTGCTTGAGTAGAATGTGAGATTGTGTTCTTAATAAGAAAGCTGTAATGAAAAACACAGTACACTCATATGAAGTCTTATCTTCGCCGATTTTTCTCTGTCTTTTACTCTCTTTTTCAATGTTACCAGATGTACAATAATTTTACAATACATATTTGCTATTTTAAAAAAATGAAGTGAGAGTCTGTTTGTGATTTGAGAGCAACCACTCCAATCAGCACTACTGTAACAACAGATGCCAGACGCAAGCTCATGCCTGCCAATCACATCAGCACCACTGATCACATATGAAGTCTGACCGTTTGATTGCCTGCAGAACGTGGTTACAACAGTATCATAAGCTATATTAATTAATATATTAATGTATTTACTTTTTGGTTGGCTATGTGAATTACGTCTTCTCTGTTGAAGCAGGGACACAACCTGTTGCTCTGGGGCTTTTATTTTGAAGGGGGTGAGAATGGAAACATTTATTATGAAATAGGTTGCGAGGCACAATGTGTAGAGTCGAGAACAGTTGTCCTCTTTATTCAGGTTACAGAGCACCATATTAAGTCATATTATTACAGTATAGTGAACATGGAATAGGTTTGCCTATAAGTGCAGTATCCTAAGAGCAGATTGTTTCAGTGCATATGATAGTTTTGGTCAAAACACAGTAGGATATTGCCATTTTGTATTCAGGCAACACTAGCTCTTGCTAAATCATTCGTTTTTTGTGTAACACACTATCATCACATATTAAAAGCCTAATTATTGTGTCAAGAAAGACCACAACAGGATGATTGTCCTCTATTGTACCATCACTCACTGCAGTCTTAAAAGATGTTTGTCAAGAGTTTGTGCTTACTATGTCAAGGCACATCATCATCAAATATGATTCTTTCTTTGGTGCAATCTTTTTGGAAAAGTTGATTGATAAACATAATTTATTGCACATAAAAAAACGTTGAGCCTCTAGTTCAGATGTTAACGCTGTGAGAGTCACAATGCTGAAAGCCAAAAATCATGCATCCAAAAAAGAGAAACAGTTAAGAAAGACAACCATTCGGAAGGGAAGCAACTGCTGGCAAACATATTCCAAATGAAAAAGCAGATGTTTTTTTACTGTATAAGTACTATGCAGTTTTTAGACTTCTGATCTACAATTGGTTTCAAGTTATTATTTCTGAAATATGTCTCCTCTTATCTTAATTAGATTACAAACATTATTGATGTAACAATGTTATAAATGTAATAAATATAATGATGTACCTTCAGAAGCATCATAAAATCCTTGAAATAAACAGCTTAGACAGAATTATCATTGATACTATTTTTCCCTGTTTAAAGGACTAGTCAGTTTAAGATGCTCAGTGTAAGTTAATGTGTCTTTACAGTGCTAAAATGTTGTGCTTTCCCCTCTATATTTTATGCCAACATTACTGTACTGCTAGTTTGTTGATAACTGGGAAAATCTGCCTTTAATTTTAGGCAAGCGTGTGCATGGAATTACCCACAACATAATCCCAAAAACAATGCTCACTTTACCAGAACGAGGAAGGTATAAAGAAAAAGGCGGGAAAGCAGAAAAATGAAAGGAAACGATTAGAAGAGACAGTGGACATTACAGAGAATAAATCAGTTGTGAAAGAAGAGAGGGGATTAAATACATGATGAACATGGCTCAGGCATCTTGCTCTCTGTCAAACACGTCTCAAAGTCAGGCCTTTGAAAATGTTACAAACAGATCAAGGCTCCTTACTAGTTTACACTCTCCTCTTTCAAGCCTGATGAAGTAAAACGTCCTGTACAATCTGCTTCCTGCCAACTTTAGTTTATATTTGATGTGTATGATTCAACAAGGTTTCACTTCTACTTCTACTTCCACCAGCATTTAAAAAAGTAACAAAGATGCGGTCAGAGCCTGACATTGGGTTTTTATTCCCTCATTTGATGCCACTCTCTAATAATTTGTAAATGTATCATTTATTGCCATCAGACATCACAAATGAAAAAACAGAATGAAAAAAACATCAAAATGTTTTTTTATGGAAACTCATTTGAAGATAAATCTATCAAACTCTTGCTCCAAGTACTGTGTTTCCATATATTTTCAGACAGTTTAAGTTTGAAAAAGTATTTGCAGTGCTGCTGCTTATTTGACTGTATCACAAATAACAAAGTTATTTGCAAGTTCTTTGCATTATTTAGCTTGTCCCTATCAGGTAACATGCAGGTATCTGGCTCAAATGTAAATGTCATTAAAGTGTTCTTGAATCCTTGAAAGGTACTAGCTTTGGATTTTCATGGGGTCATTATTCCTCACAGTAACAATGTAAATGACAACACTGAGCAAGACCCAACAAAGGACACTGAGGCAGAAACAGGTTCAGAAAAAGGTCAAAGAGAGCCTGGTGATTGGTTAAGATACTTTCAATATCTGTTGTAATGGGACTTTAAAAACACAAATAGTAAAAAAAAAAATGACAAACCAACAAAAGGCTTCGCTGTCATAATTTCCGCCTTGCTTTGGATTTCTATACTCATTTCATTTTATTTAGGATTGTTTTCAGAATCTTGGAAGATGTTTTACACAAAATACTTGCTAAATCATTTGGCTTTCTGCCTGACTGCCAATACCAAGGGCTTGAAAGAGAAGGCATTTACATTCTCTTTTCGACCCCTTTTGTTTCTCTTTGTGAAAGGAAGCACAAGAAGTTGATTGGAAAGAGGCATAACATTTGGTTATTTATCTTTTGTTTTCCATAGCTATGCCAGTGTCAGATGAGGGGACAATGACACAATGAGGGGAACAATAGGTTTATGTCATTGAAGCGTTTTATTGCAAGATAAATAAAATCTGTTGCATTTCTAATGTATTATCATTATGTCCTTGGTATATGGTTTTATTGGACACAGCAATGTTCTTATGCTAACTATATATGCTTACTAACTATTAAGGTGTTTAACCCTTCTACGTTACTAGTGTGCTACTTTGCATGAGAACAGTAGCTGAACATCACAAAATGAAATGAAAAGATTCTGTATGTGAAAGAGAGCACAAGAGAGATTAAGTGTGTGTGTTTTTCAGTGCGAGTCCCACGTGTGTGTGTGTGTGTGTGTGTGTTTGTGTCTGTCTGTGTGTCTGTGTGTGTGGTAGCTCTCGGGGCAGATTTTCCCCAATTCGTCTCACCGATTGTTCAAATCTGTCTGCGTCTAATCGGTGGAACGTACATTTTTATCCCAACAAGAAAGGCGCTTCATTCTCTCTTTTCTCTCCCTGCATCCCTCCATTCACTGTTAGTCACACATCGTTGAGCCGCTATGTTTGCCTTGAATGAAGGGAGAGAGCCATTTCTTTCTGATGTACACACATACCCACATATACGCAAACCCTTTGAATTGAAGCATTCAGTTTATCCACAAGTAGAATTCCATTTAGTAGTCACATGTGTACTAGTTCCTTGTAAGAAGCAAATATTAGTATTGTTAAAAGTCTGTTTCATTTAATTTTCTGTATTCCGTCCACACCATTATGCAAAATAATTATAACAGTATTTTTTTTATTATTCCCAGTTTGTCTTATTCCTCTTTTATTTTTTTTTCAATATATGGGACTGCTTTCCCTCCACGCAAATCTCCCTGGGATACTAATAATGAATTTTGTATCTGCTCGTAAGAAGGCCCTTTAATTGTTTTTTTTAATTTCTAATATATGTTCTTTCCCTGTCAGTAGGAATGCCTTCTTGGACATGACAGAGACAAAATACCTTGTGTGATCTTTAGACCAGCAAGGTCCCCAGGTGTGTTGATCCAATGCCAGGAAGCGTAATCTGTTATGTTGGGTAAGACGGAATGCTAGTGATTTTCCAAGTAGAAGAATCAATTGGAAAAATAATGATTAGGTCATGAAAATATAAGTGGAAGATGGTCAAGAATACACCAATTTAATCCATAATCTGCAATAATGTTTCAATCATTATCAATCATATCTCGTAAAAATGCATGAAATCTGTGCATTGATTTTGTAATAGTAAAGTAGATACATTTTGGAGGAAATGCAATTACAGGCACATTGTGTTTTATAATCATCTAACCCCTTTTTTTTTGTCAGTTGTTTATTTGCTTCCTCCTTATTTGATTTCTCTGATATACAGGTTGCCCCTTCTCAATTTGTCTTTTCTTTTCCTTTATCCCCCCCATCATCACACATTATTTTTTTCTTTCTCCATCACCCATATTTGCTTTTATTTACTCTCCAGTTTGCCCTGTCAATGTTACTCAGTGTCATGTTTCTCTTATCATGTCCCTTGTTTTATTCCCCTTTCTTGCTTAGTCGTATTTCATTTATCACGTCTTCGTTTTAGGTCCAGCTTCCAACTTTTCTTCCTTTGGATTTTATTTGCACACTCCCTGTCTAATGGCTTGTCCTTTGCTGTCTGACCACAATAGTCAGCATTTGGATTACTGTAATGGGGCTTGCATCACCCTCATATGATCAGCCATCTGGGGGTAAGCAGCCTTTTAGCATCCAGTTCGGATCCCAGTAGAATCGACTGAGAAAGCTAAGCCGCAAAAGCACTAATCTCCCAGCTCTCTGATTGTTGGTGTCCCTGACGGCCTCTATGCTAAAAGGGGGCTAATTGATGTGGCCGTCTGCTTATTTCAGGCCTTATAAGGAAACGGATGATTTCTGTCTGTACATATGTAGTTGTAGTCGTTGTTAGTTGTAGCCTTAAAAAACTCACAGACCTCTGAAATCGAATAAGAGAGAACTTTGCCTCACAAAGTTTTTGAAGATGTCCTAACACATTATGTTTCATCATTCACTTTGATTACTGTCATTTATTGGATACAGTCTATATAACGTATACAGCTTTCTAGTATATAATGTACACATTAATGCGTTATTATTGCGTTAACGCATTAACTCATTATAGTGTCAAATACTTTATTGCGTGTTTACTGTTTTTTTTAAGTCCGTCTCTCACTGGCTCTAAATACGCATTCAGACACAACATGGGTCACAGGAGGGGCGGCATTTTGATCAGTATTGGTTGGTTGATCATTCACTCACACCTCTCAGCCAATGAGAGCAGTTGGGGGCGGGGCCTTCTGCAGTGCTCACATGAACAGGATTAGAGTCAGAGTGGAGCGTATTTCTCCCTAAGAATCGGAGGAATGGATAAATGCAGTTAATGTTGTCATTGTGTAACTACTCAACTTGCATCACTCAAGTGTTATTTTTTTTTCTTAACTGAGATTCTCAGTCAGGAAATCCAGAACAAACATGGCTTTCGCAGACTTAAAGTCACAGTAAATCCCAGCTGTGTACTTTTTCTGCTCGACCACTTCACCTCATTCTAACATAGTTAGAGGCAATTCTCCCAGGAGCCACGCCAAACGACCCACCATTTGAGAACCACTGCTCTAACAGGGACACTTGCTACTGAAAATAAACTGTTTATGCTGCTCCCTGATTTAAAACAAATGTGTATGGTACCTGTTCAGGAAAAAAAAAAGACAGATTATTAAATGTTAACTTGCTGCTTCTCATTTGATTACAGTAATTCATGTTTAAGTTGAGATTTACAAGTGTTACTGCACTTTTGTTCATACTACTTACATACTTACGTAAATAGGAGTGATTAGATAGATGAATCGTGATTAATCGCAGGAAACAATATGATTAATCATGATTACGAAATGTAATTGTTGCCCAGCCCTTATATACATATACGTATTTATGGCTCTGGCTGTTTCCAGCTACAACATCTGAGGTCTCTGTCCCGAAGAGCCCAGCCCAATAAACTAAAGTCTTACTGATCATGATTATCATGATATATATAATTAGAATGCTTTTTCATTCACATTGAAATCTAAAATTGCAAATGGCAGTAAGCACTGTGGGCCATTTAATGCTGGGATCAGGGGCGGCTAACTAATAGACTAATAGAGGATGTGTGCCGCCCTCCTTGAATTGTTAAATCTGATGTGATCACTGTTGGACCAATCAGACACCCCTTGTGGCGTAAAATGCATTTTTTTTCTACATGCAGACCCTTCAGTGCAATTGCAATGAGTTCTGGGAGGGCTAGCATCAACGTGCTTTCGTCATACGCATACTTTAAATCAGGGGTCGCCAGCCTTTTTGAAACTGAGAGCTACTTCAAGGGTACTGAGTTGTATGGAGGGCTACTTGTTGAACAAACTTCCTGAATAGATCAACTTTAAATAATAATATATGTGAAGATAATCAGATATTATGACTTCCTTTCTTTGAAAATAGTATGTTTTCTTTTCTGCCAAGTTTTCTTTTTTGGGGGTAAAAACCAAGTCTAACCCCCAAGAAAATGTCTTGCGGGCTACTCAGGAAATACCTTATAAAATTTTGCCGACATTGATTTCATGGCTTAATCAAATCAACATTTCTGCACTTAAAATAATCAGATGATGTAAATCGGAATATTCCGATTATTTCAAAGCAGGTCTTATTTTACTTTAAGGCGTTTATGAGAGCAAACTGGTCGATGACTATTTATCTGTTAATGGCCCCAGTTGAATTGTACATAAATTGAATGTGAAAATGAACATCCACATTTTACAGTGCAACGTTACATTGTCATGTAAGCTATCTGACTTTGTTTAATTGACCCATTGAATGGGTCATCCTAGCCATCATCGCAACAATTGCCCCCCATGAGAGATCTGTCAGGAGCCGCCACTGGCTGGGATAGGGGCTGTTTGGTCTGATGTGGGGCCTTTATGGGCCCAACTTTGAAGGGAGGGAAGGCAAGCAAATGGTTCATTTTGAGCCTGGTATCTACTCTCCCAGGCTTATCCTGTTCTATCCAATAACCTATTTTTTTTTAATTCCTGCTACACCAACTCAGGGAATCTCCACATCTTTTTATCGCTAGAAAGTCCCAGTGACCATAGACCAATTTCATCTCACCATCCCGTCCAATCAGACTGGACAGAAAAAAAGTGGAAGAGGAAACACCCACACCCAACAGCAATATTTTCTAGCTGCTGGACCAACCTGGAGATATAAAGGATAAAACTTTTTCTTACGTGATAATATTGATTTACTGTTTCTGTTTCAATCCATCAGTCACCAGGGACAAAGCATTTCCACTTGCATTACTTTACAGTTCCAGTGTTGACTATTGAGTAATCATCATCCTCATGGTGACCAAACATAGAAAGCTAAACAATATCATATTCTGTCTAAACGGCTCCGTACACGCAACCTCCCTCAGCGACGATCATCTCAAAGAAATTACCCTGACAGAACTACTTTTCATGTGAATTAGGCATCACTGAAAACCATCTTGCTCAAACTCTATCAAAAGGGGAAAACAAAAAAAAATGCACACCACACATCTCTTCCATCAGTAATTAATCACAGACCGAGATCCAGCAAAACTACAACAGAAGAGTCTGATGTGCCAAGCTTAGGTTCACACAGGCTCTGTCTTCCTGAGGACTATATACACATCCCCCCAAAGCGGACACTGATGTGCTGCTCAATCTATCACTCTGAACAAACCACAGCTGGAAGGAGGAGATGTGTCAGGTACAAGGCCAAGACACCAATCACGTAGAGTTAGTGTAACGTGTCTCTACATGTTGTACCATCAAGAAATCATTTCATTAGAGCCAGATGCCCCACACCTTCCCATGATAAAGGAACCAATTGCTGATTTTCCTTTTATTTGTATTCAATAGGGTAACATTTCAGAGCTGCTTTAAATATCTTAGGTTTGCACGTTTCCTTGTTCTTGAAATGACAACCAAGCAGCAAATACAATAACAAACCTTACAGCAATGCTCTGGAAAAAGAGAAGATACTTCAGCAGTTTTACCAAAAGGTTTTCAGCGTTTATTTGGGTTTTAATGACAACTTGCTTCACCTTTGCCTACGGCATGTTTAAAAATTATGTCAATACACTAAGAAGACATCTTTCCATTTTGAGCAGCTCCCTTGTTAGACAATAACATAGGTAAGATGCCAGGGGGCTGATCAGGAGGGGGCAACCAAGAGTCATTTGAGCAATGCACTCTGTGGTTGTGTGTGTGTGAGTCTCCAGGTGAAAAGCAAGGAGTGTGACTAATGCAGTTGAGGTTGGGATTAACTTTTCCACCCGAGTCTCATTCTCTTTAAACCTCCTTACACAATATGCTCTCTAACACACACACACACACAAGCACACACACACTCACATGCAAGTACGCACAGTATGCAAATAGCTGACTTTGAAAATAGCAAATGTTTACTAAGATGAAAGGGTTGGCTTATTTTTCTCGTCTAAGAGGATCCAAGCCAAAATGAGGGACTGCCAAATTCTATCTGAGTGTGTGTTTGAATAAAACTCTGGGTTCTTTATGCCTTCACACTGCCTTGGCATGTCTTCAAACACAAGCACGTAATCTAGGTTTGTGTCGCTGGCATAACAAATAAATATGTGCTACTGTAACATATATTAATCTATAAATCTGCTCCCTTCTCTTCTTTTCTCAGTAATTAACTGTAAGAAAGACCACCTTTATTATTCCCACAATGGGGAAATTCAGTTTCTTCAGTTTCAGTACTTCAAACATAACAGTTTTCATACATTTTTCAGATCACTTTGCCCCTATATCTTCTACCAAAAACCTTGTCCTTCTGTTGACTATAATAAATGGATCCCCTCTTTTCAAAGGCTTAGATTTATTTAGAAAATGTATGAATTTGTCAATGTATATCCCACTAATGATTAGTTTTCATGCAGACTCTGCAGTGTTATGAACTTGATTTGACACAGTAGTCAAACAAAGCCACTTGTTCAGCGAAATCAAATTGCCTTTACTGTGGATGATGCACAAAGTACAATTCAAATTCCCTTATATTAAAACACTGGGCTTGGCTTAAAACAAGGTTTAGTTAACACTGGTTCTGTTGGGTAGTGACGTGGCACATGGACAAAACAGAGTGGGACAAGACAAAGAGGCGACAGCAATATTTATACATGAGGTAAGTGAACACATGTTCAAGGGAGGGGCTACACTGACAAAGTGGCCGGAAGTGCAATCACAGACAGTGACTGGCGAGAATGGACGTGAGAAAAGGTGACTTGATATGAGAACAATATAATATAGACTCATATCAATGACTAAGACTAAAAATAAAACCTGAAAGATAAACCTGATAGTAAATCATAAATTAGACATAGCATGGATCTTTTCTGCCAAGATTTCTTTTTTGGGGGTAAAAACCACGTCTAACCCCCGAGAAAATGTCTTGCGGGCTACTCAGGAAATACCTTATTAAATTTTGCCGACATTGATTTCATGGCTTAATCCATTGAATGGGTCATCCTAGCCATCATCGCAACAATTGCCCCCCATGAGAGATCTGTCAGGAGCCGCCACTGGCTGGGATAGGGGCTGTTTGGTCTGATGTGGGGCCTTTATGGGCCCAACTTTGAAGGGAGGGAAGGCAAGCAAACAGTTCATTTTGAGCCTGGTATCTACTCTCCCAGGCTTATCCGGTTCTATCCAATAACCTATTTTTTTCTAATTCCTGCTACACCAACTCAGGGAATCTCCACATCTTTTTATCGCTAGATATACAAAATTATGTAACAAAAATCGATACAGCTGGTGTGATGCTACGCCTTTATACAGTTTTTTTTCTGGAATGTTTGATTTGTATCTTGAAATTTGATCTAAAGAGAGAACACGTTAGAGCTTAAAGGTCCTATTTTCCCCTTTTTCCGACGACCAAGAAGACAAGGTTCAGATGAACAATTTGAGAACCAAAGACCAACATTTCCTTCTATCACCAGATTTGTACACACAGAATTAGAAGTCGCGTATTAACAATCTAGGCAAAATGCTGGGAAAGCAGCACTGAGCAAACGTAGGAAAACAGTGTGCAGTAAATGCAAAAGGCTGTGATCAGATTACATCATTCAGTTAATGCATCGGATCCCATGCACCAGATGTATACGGGTTCTTTATCAGACAAGGCTATATGGTGTAAGCTAGTATCCAAAGTCTTGATTTCACTGCTCACCTCTTCTTTACCTAATTCCTCCTCTGTCCACCCTTTTACTCCCTCCCTCTCGACCCGACTCCTCTACCTCTTTTCATCTTACCTCGCCAGTGCCCTTCCCCACTGTTTTTTTGAAGAGAAAGAGCAAGGGTATACTAAAATCAAAACAGCCTCATTACCGAAGGTCACTTTAATGGGCAAGATTGGTGTGTTTTCCTCAACAATCCATTTCAATCTTAGTGTGAAGTGTTGCTGCCAATTACTACCAGCCAGTAGTATTTGCCAATGTCTCGCTTTGCCCCACAAAAAACAACCTTTTGTTTTGCAGCATTTACAATATCCTAATATCCATTACACAACAGTAGATAAGTTGTATTCACTGCATCATTTTATGTTGTATAATTTCTGCTTTATATTATAAAAGTATTGTTTCAGAATAAGTTATAATGGTTATAAAGGCTGACTGATAACACAGTGAAAATTTTGGAACCTATCCTCATACTTTTATAATATTTTCAGAAGCAAATTAAACCACGTTTTTGCTTTGCTCTTACATTCTCCACTGCAAACATGCACAAAAAACAGTATCTGATTACACAGTACTTGGGAGCACTTTGGCAAGATACTAAACCCACGATTGCCCCTGGAGGTTGTGCCATGGCATGCATTTGACATGCATTGTATACCTTTAAAATGTTTACCTCATACACACATTTCAACATACTTGAAAGCATTTTTTAGAGAACCCATGTGGACAATAGCAAATGTGAAATGGGTGTAATATATTGTCAAGTAAAAATAAATCTATCTTGTGAATATATGAAAAAATATACATTCAAATAACAATCTTTGATTGTAGGTATGCTGTTTGGTTTTACTTGTTTCACAAGGCCAGCACGAAACCCAGGGGGTTACGTTTGTAGTTGAAGCTAAATACACTTTAGGACCTTGATATCCACCCTTTTCTCTCACTTGTGATATCTAACACATCGTCTCTTAAAACAGTGGCCGTGCCCCACAGTGCTATCTGCCAGACCCAGAAAGGATTTCAGTACCAATCTGCTCCTCACATACTGGGTAAAGTGACAAATGGGGCACTTACAGCTCTTAAGGAGTAGTGTTACAGAGGGGGAGAAAAACTAAGCTGCTCCCACATGAACTCAAGCGGGGTCACAACAAAGCTTGAACAAGCGACTAAATACTGCAGCCACACAAATACTTTATAATTATTATATTACAAAAAATGCACAAAATATGGCTGAAGACAACACACTATACACCCAAACACGTACATACAAAAACTTGGGTAGACCCACTCAAGTGAAACAAACAGATGAGGTTAAATACAGCTTAACACAATAGGAGTGTTTTTGGGTCAGCTGTCCCATAGCGTGGCGGACGCTTCACGGACACAATATCTCTTTAATGACATCATATAATGGGTGCTGCAAGCACACTTTACGGCTTAGAGCGGCCTCTTTAACTGCTTAGATTAATCCCCTTTGTGGCACTGAAAAGGGTAGCATAGGGTGAAGGGGGCGGGGGGGGATGCCATCGTCTTTAGATGAGAGCCAGACAATAACCACGCGCTTAACAGATTAGACGGTCATAAGGTTTTTGAAGCTCTGTAAACAAAGCTCCAATAGAGAATTTCCACTTTCCTCTGCTCCGTTCACTCTCTCTTTTGTTTGCACAGTTATCCACTTTGCAATACTTTGTCTCTCTGTACATGCTTTAAGGGGGATGAGCTTTTGCTTGGGTTTTGGGGGGTTCGGAGGGGAAAAAAAAGCTAAGCTAAAAATCACTGAGAGGATTGTGGTTGTAAATGTCACTGTGTACCCTTAAGGGAATTCTGCCACTATATTTTTCTCAAACGATACACTATAGACCAGACAGCTCCCACTATTGTTTCACCACCCCCCCTCCCTGTGCGCTGCCGAGGCTTGAGAGAAAGGCTGTGGATCAAAAGGATGAATGTCAAGGCAAAAGTGACAAGTCATCATGTTTTAAAGTCCCTTATTGTTTGGTGAAAGGGACACAGGCTTTTTTGTTGTTGTTGATGTTCTTTCTACACTCAGGACCACTGGAGAATATGAAAGATCTTCCTACTTTTCTCTACCAGGATGTCTTCCCTGTTCCGAGTCTTTCAAACAGACATCATGGAAACAATACACAACATTTAACTTCCCCGGAAAAAAATTAATAGTCTTAGTTCATAGTCTTGGTTTTAATGAAATCTCACTGTAAACTCAGTTGAAGCAGACCATAAGACGACCAATGAGAAATACATGGCAACTATCTTTATAGATCTATTTCCTTCATCTAGGCAGGCATCAACAAGACAAAATTTATTTCAAGACATATTTAAGCATGCGATTTAGCTACAACCACATATATATATATATATATATAAATTCTATAACATTCTAAACTATATTATACAAATAAAGTGTTAAAAGGGATGGCTTTGTCTAAAGTACTTTATCTGTCTCTTATAATTACTTACTTTTTATTACTATTACTTCATTAGAATGACTTTTTAATAACAGAATCAATGATCAAAGTTTTAAAGTATGCCAAAAGACAGGATTATGACAAATTAGAATGATTGAGTGAAGTTCAAAGTCACTTGTACGAATTTGAACAGGGCCGTAGCGCCATTCAAAGCGGACGGGACCAGCATTAATCAATCAAAGAGTCCTTTCAAACTCATTCTTTTATTTCACCTCCTCGCAACTACTTCATTAGTGGCTAGTCTAAAGCAAACAAGCTGAATCAGTATAATTGACTTGCTTCCTATTTCCAGTGCTCAACTGTGCTGTCTGTTCTGCAAGTAAACATTAACTGATTAACTGGGGAAGCACCACAAAGCATTATATTTTCACTCAAAGTAAAAAAGAAAACGAGGTCAGTGCTGTGAAGGAAGTGTTCCCAGTGGACCTGTACACTCAAACATCACACATAGGGTGGTGGCCATGTTTAATTATTTTTGTCTGAGAAATGTAGACAACACAGTTTTGTCTAAGTTTGTTGCTGCTGTGTAGGAATATGATGATCCAATCCTGCCAATCACCAAACACACAGTTGGTTTCAGGAGGATATTTCTTTGAATCAGGTATAGTTACACAATGGCACAGATGCTTTAAAACCATTGAAATCAGGGATTAAAGGTGCATGGACAACACCAGGACAGGATGGTAGCTTGTATGTACTGATTTAAATACAGAGAGGAATTATTGTATTAGAGGATATTATGTCATTAGTGGTCTGACCTTCTTAAAGCTTTAAACTCAGACATTGACATGAATCTGGATGTCCATTATGGGCTTTGGCTTATGGCTTGGTTTCAAAATGTATGTATGTATGTGACACCTAATGGGTCGACCACTATATGTCACCAGCAGTCCAGGATAGAAGTGAATCCTGCTTGGATACTCTCTGAATTATTTAATAAACAAGGCAGATTTAAGTTACAGTGGCAGCTGTTATCCCCTTGCATTTTTGTATTCTTTACCTCATGGGTGTGGTGGGGAATAACCTCTTGCAACACCTGAGCCTGGTGTTTGAGCTACTGTGCCTCTCATCCACAAACTCTTTCTCTAGAGTTGGACATTATGGTTGGGTTGGTGCGTGCATTGTCAAGTTGAGTTTTTTTTTTTTCAATTTGACACCAAATATTGGGATAACTTTTGAGCGATAAGATGATATGGAGCTGATCAGTAAGCATCAGCAAACCTATTGGCCCATACTTGCTCATGCTGCATTCATCCACGTTTCTTTTACATTATTCAGTTCAAATCATTGCATACATAGCACAACTATCTGATGGTGCTGAATGTCTGCCTCCATGTTTGTTTTCCTGGAATTGCCAATGAATCAGAAATATTTTGTTCTATTGCCAAGTGGGTGGTATTGACTGGATCATCCAGTGTGTTCATTCTAACACTACAAATGTTACATTTTGTCTGATGTTTATTGTATCCAATGTTTTTAAAATCTGTTACAACTTGAAAATCCTCAAGTGTATGGCTAGCCTAAGGTGATTATGACAAATTAGCAGACCATCTTATACATTCACATGATTACACATGATTTACATCACTCTTTAGTCATTGTCATGACATTGTCATTGTCACTGATTTGATCACTTGGCTTGAGACACTGTGGAACAGGATAAGGAGTTAGTTAGGTAGGTGGGTAATGTCAGAACTGAACTAGGGATTGAACCCAATTCGCTTCACTTGGTCTCACATGTAGGACAGGATAAGACAAAGGGGCGCAAGACAAGGGGAGAAAGGGGCTATTTATACATGAGGTAACAGGCGGAGACCATTTGGGCGGAGCCGACACAAATGATGGCGGAAATGCAAACAAAGGCTGGAAGTAAAGGTATCTGAAATGAGAACAAGCGGCAAGTACACATTAAAACGGAAAGTGAAATGACAGAGGATGACTGACAAGACTGTAAATGAGAACGGTGACTGGACAAGTGACTGGTAAGATATGAATAAATATAAATAATTAACAAACTTGAGGAGACTTAAGTAGGTAGGTAGGTATATACAGTATAAACAATACAAATGTACATTGCACATTGCAGCGTTCCATTTCATTGAATAAAACTACAAAAGTGTTTTTTTCCCCCTTGGGCCTCCTTTTGATTTTGAATTCCTTTGTTCACAATTCAAGCTGTGATGTTATTTCCATAAGGTTGACATTGGAGAATTAAATCAAATTAATTCATACACCTCAACCTTAATGCATATGTTTTAATGGTAGTCCTGTCCTCCCCTGCTGCACTCAGCCAAGCTCCTACCCCAACACTGTCACTCATGTTGATGAACGTTTGCCCCAAAACATTTAGCCTGTGGAAATGTGCACCAAGTGTGTGATTTGTGTGATTTACTAACCAACCATCTCCCTGGTTTGTTGTTGTTGCCTTTGCTATGTCCTCCCTGCACTCTATACTGACCACAAAACATGTAAACTCACTGCCTTGTATACTAAAGCAGGAATTCAAAGTTTAGTGTGGAGTGAAAATAGTCAAATGGATTTTTTGAAAGACAGAAAGATGGATAATGAATAATCGTTAGATAACTGGAAATAGTACAAAGAAAGTACAGGAAGAGAAAAAAATTGGATTTATGAGGCAAAATTAACACACATTTAGACACTAAATTAAATGACAGAGAATATAAAATATATATACATTTGCAAAGGAAATGCATAGTCTCTGAAGGTCAAAGGAAACAAAAGTCATTGTTCTACCTTAGAGTAATATATCAAAATATAACACTCCATGCCTAATCACTGCTCAAACATCCTTCAGAGCACTTACTCGGCAACCTAATGACTGACTAACTGATTTAATAAGTAGTCTGAAAAGGACTATTTGATTTTGTGTCCATGCATCCTTTCTATCCTTAAGTGTGTTATGAGTGACTTAGCAATGGCTGAGCTCTGTAAAGCAGTTTTGCTATTATCTATCAAATGCTTTTATTTTTGAAAATGTTGAAAGAACGGAAGAGTGTGCACTGAACACTTTGATTAATTCTTATCATATTAACATTGTAAATGTAGGTGCGATGCAGTTCCTTTTGCCCATGAAGTCAAAGTTTTTCTATGAAAATTATGTCACTTTTTGAGAAAGAGAATAACACAGCTAAAACAAAGCTTATAATATGTTTTCTCTCATAATAGCACTGCACTGTGAGTTTTACCATAATAATGAATGGTTTTAGTCAACACTTTGTCCACTTTTGCTTTAATATGTACATTACCCTGTAATACTGTGAATAATATTGATAATGCAATTTCAACCTAAATTAGAAACCCAGCAAGGAACTTACAAGCTTAAAGCCCATAAAGTGAAACTAATGTCTTTACCACGTCTTTAGACAGCAAAAAGCCAGGCCTTTGCAGGCTAGGTGGGATATCTAGAGCCGCCAACTGTTGAGGCCTGGCATTACAGCAGCTCATCGTCAACATCATATACAGTATATACTTGTACTACAGGAGACTGGTCAGCCGTATCGCAGTCCACAAAGGACATGAGGCTGCCGCTGTATTCCTGGATCTCACAGGTGCATATGACACTGTCCCAAACAAGCACTTGGTGAGCTTCATCATGCAGTTGCCCAGAGATGCTTCCGGCTACGCACCAGCAATGGTCAATGCTGCAGTGTAAGGAAAGAATGGAAGAGTGAGCGGCGTTCTACAGGGCTTAGTGCTGGCACCGATGTTGTTCAACATCCAGGACCTGCTTGCAACCCAATCAAAGCAGTATGGCTATGCTCATGACCTGGCCATCCTACTGGTGCCTCAAGCTCAGCAATAGTAAGACAACAAAGACTATGTCAATGTAGTGGTGCTTCGCTGCACCACTGAATCAACAAACCCATGGACACATTTATTTCAATGAAAGAACTTCATACGTTTTTTTTTTCATGCAAATCAAGTCAGTCATCACAGTCTCTTTATCTAGTGTCGTGCACACTATGTTTCCTGAGGGGTTGACCACCCCTAATAGAATCGGGTGTGGTGAGGTCTTTCACAGACTATTTATGATGTGGGAGGAGACGATCATGCCCCTTCAGTGTATGCCAGTTGTTATGTGACCACAGATCTCAACATATGGTAGAATAATAAGAATAATAAAGAAGTGAATGTTCCTAACTTCTTCCTTGTTTTAGGCTGATTTGTTGATGAGGACTGTTGATTCCATTATTTAAGGAGGCCTGACATGCACCGTGGGAACCTGTGGGATGCCAAGCATTTGCTGTAGTTAATATTCCTGTTAATGCTGCAGCGCCGATTGTTTTTTGTCACGGCAGTGGTGATTGGTTGTTTGATAACAGATACATATGCACATTGGGCGCCCTCCCTTGTTTTCTCGCACAGTGTGATGTTACCCCTTACATGCACACAGTCACACACTTAAAAGTGAGATATATGTTGGTGTTGTCAGGCTTTTAACACAATCCTGTTGGCTCACTGAAGCTTATTTCTTTGCTTGGCTGTGGTTGAACAAATAGTAGGATGGGGGAGTAAAAGTAAAGGGAGATGGGAATATGGGAAGGAAAGCTGGATCAAAGAAGGAGTGACCTTTATTGGTAAGGACAGGGAAGTACATGCAGCAGGCAAGTAGAACAGGTGGAAGAATGTGATTGTTGGGACAGGGTACAATGCCCCAAAAAGAATAGAGGTTGACTTGATGGAGAGAGTGGAAGGGTATTATTGGCAGAAACTCTGCAATTTAAATAAGATTTTGACGTTTTGTACTGCATACTGTCTATCTCCAGGGTACTTTTTATAGAACAAACCACTGACCATTGTCACAAAGGTGTCTACATGTATCTGTATCTGGAATCTCATTTGGATTCTCTTTACTGGTCTCAGTGTGAAAACTTGAGTCAGAATGTCTCGCACTTGCTGAGTCATTTTCTGCTATGTTGACTGGGGGCCCCTGGGCAACAGTGGTAACACACAGCCCAAGCTCTCTGATCCCCAGAGAGACAACCCAATTTTAGCAGTAAATCAAATAAACAAATACAAGCATCACTCAATTCTAAATAGAAAGTGTTACGTTGTGTACATGTGCTATACAGTATGGGATCTGCCCACAGTTGCCTTGCCATCAAGTTTTTTCTCTGAGTCGCTTATTAAACATGTTTCCATATTTAGTTATTTTGCTTTCTTTCTCTCTTTTTTCACATTCCTTCCTTCTTCAATTGTCAGTGAACATTTGGCTTTTGACTAGGAGACAGCCATCCATCTAACTTTTTTCACAAGAAATAAATTTCATTAATTTAGCTGTTTGAAGAGAGCAGCATGTAAGCTTTATTCTCTCACAAATCGAAATCCAACGGTTGTCGCTAATGCACACACTCATACCCACACACATCCCAAGCTACTTTGATTTTTTTTTTCTCACGGCCTTGTTATGATGATCTCACTTAGCCTGTTTCTGATTTCTCCTGCTCTGGTCAATGTCATTCATGCAGGGACACAGAGACTAAGTTGCAGCAAATTGGCATTAGACATCATGACTGCCAAAAAATGAAATGCATTCTGGGGGGTGATAAAGTAGGTTTGGATGAGACAGGAACAAAATACAGTGAAAAGAAGAAAAGGTCAAGGGAAGATAGAAACTAAAAAACAAACAAAAAATTGTTATTTCAAACAGCTGCTGCAGATGCAGAATTTTAACCAACTGAAACACTCATCGAGTCGTTGCACTTAGCACACATACATACACAAGAACTGTGCATACACGTGCTGCACACCACGTATACATTAATATTACACAGAAAAACACATATAGGTGCTTTATACTGATATGCACAACTCATTTCCATACTACCAAAAGCATGCATGTGGGTTTGGTTTGGCTTCCGCACATGCAAGCCAGTGCATCCCCCCCAGATTTTCTCTCTTCCCCTTCAGTCGAGCTGACAGCCTTAAGATAAATCACTCGTCGCAGCAGTGAGCGAGCAAGTTGGCTATTCTTCCAATTATTTTAATGAGAACATAAGCTTGCCCAATTCATCGGAGCTCCGTTCAAAGTACCCCCCACAGGGAAGACAAAATCCTGCTGCTGAAAGAGTTTTGTTGGCTCTTTTGTTTTGCCTTGGAAAATCGGTTATGAAACAAAAAAACGGTTTTGTTTACATGTCAGATTTACTAGGATGAGAATTTCTGGTGTGCATACTTTCTAAAGAAATGTCTTTGCAAGTGTTAAGAGCTCTATTTCTTAGATGAGCTTGAGGAAGCTCTAGAAGAGTAAGGAAATCTTATCTTGTAAATCTCATTTGCAAGGATAATGATGGACAGAATTTGCTAAAACCAGTCAATTACAAGCTATGGGATCACTGATCGGTTGCCTTTTTCAAAAGCATTTTTTTGGTTTAGTTTACACAGGTGAAACTACTTTCATGAGAATATTGGAGAATATCATCATAATGTTTTTTGAAAATCAGTGTAAGTTTTGGTCAAATACTAAAGTTTGCCATTTAAGTGGACAGTAGATAATTTTTAGGATCAGTTTTTAGAACGTTTTTTGGGGTGAAAATGTGTTGTTTGGTCTGATAGTATATTGAAGGTAAATGGAGGGATTTATAAAAAAAAAAAAAACATTTCACTTGAGTAAAGTAATGGTAAAAGTATCTGTCTGAATCATGTAAATCAGATAACACATATTTTTTTATACAAAAGAGCAACATGTCCTTTTAAAATGACATTATAGTCAAGATTAGAACATCATTTCAGCCATAGTCCTCCAAACAAGCGGCTACACTGTTGTGCTCTTACCATTTGTTGTTCTAACCACTACATTTTAATCATTACACATGCTAATGTATTTTTTATTAATGTTTTAGTTATAAGATAGATTTAAGATATAGGCTGGATTTGTTATGCTTAAGTTATTGCAAAGGGGCTAGTACTTCGGAAGGGTCTGTGGTTCTGTAGTTACATATTCCACTGAGTAATGCATTTACGCTAAAAGAGTGAACAAACGCCCCAAAATGTGTACACACACACACCTATACACCCACACACACTCACATCCTCAAACTTCTCCCTGAGGCTATTGGAGAAAAGAAAAGATCAATCCAGGGCAGAAACAGGAGTAAAGAAAAGCTGACAGAGAAGGTGACTGTAAAATTGTGACATAAAAGAATCCTTGAAGACCTCCCACATCCTTTCTTCCCCAGAAATAAAATGAATCGATATGAATGAGAGAGGCAGAAACAAGAAGGGGCCACTAAAAGCATGGCTGCTATGACAGTGAACCATTGAGAAAAATAATGACTAAAGAAGTCATGCAGGAAAGAGGAGGTTTGACAGAGAGAAAGAAACATGATGCCGAGGGAACAACAGGATAAATGGGAGAATACTGAGAACCCAGAGGAGACAAAGGAGCGTATTGAGACAGATTTATCTGTTACAGCCATAACATTAATATTTAGCATTCTAATATCCCTGTGAAATGTGTATTTGCTTTTGTTAGTGGTCATCATAATTGTATTTATGTATTTATCTTTTGAATATGGATTGGATAAATGATAGTTTATTATTTAATGTTATCTCTACATAATTATGTAGATTACTATCTCACCTGCGGATATTGACACTGCCACACAGGGTGACGCTGTGGTTGAAAGCCTATTCGGAGCCCTTTTGTCACTTGATTGGAATTTATTCTCCCCATTAAGTTCGGACATTTTTAAAGAATTATGAAGTTGTTTTGAACTTCTTTAGGAAATGATATACTTTTGCAATAAATTAGAGTGTGTGTGTCCACATTTATGGCTCCTCATCAGAGAAACAACTCCTGGTTCCCATGTGAGAGGCAGAGATACTGGTCACATCCATTGTGATCATGAAAACAGAGATCAAGATAATTTATAATTGAACAGAGCAGCGATATTATTAAATTCAAGATATTATAGGAGTATTAAGTAAGTATTAAGTGGGAGAGAAAATTGTCACATCACACCTCTTTTTCTCATCTTTTGTCTTTTAAACTCCTTCAGTATTGCCCTTTTAATCCATTGTTTAACTGGTTTTCTTTTATCCTTCTTTCCACTACTGAACTCGATTAACTATTCCCTGCTCTTGTCCTCCTCACTCCCATCTTTTTTTTTACTTACATCATGTTTACACTATTACTCTACCATTACTTGTCCTTCTCATCTCTCTTTATAAGTAACACCACCACCAACCAACCTTCCTCTCTTTAAGTATTTCTAATCCATAAGGACTCGTGTAATGACATTGTACAGATTCCAACGGCCGCCTAGGCTTCACGCTGAATTAACCAGCTAACTACACGTAGACACACTCACACACAAGCACGTATGAATTAATGAACAAACACACACGCTGATGTGATGCCGGCTAACGAGGGAAATGCATCAGCCGCTAACAAGGCGTAAAGCACTGACAGCACCTTGTACTTTAATGATGTCTGTTAATCAGGAGTGAAGGCTGCACACACAAACACACACACACACAGTTTCAAATTTTGTTTTATAATGAATTCTTTTGATTTGTGATTGTCATTGAAAAAGTCATAGTGGGCATCGCTCATTAGTATTGAGTGACAGGAGCTGGGTGCAAGAGAGAGAGAGGGGGGAATAGATTATGGGGCTGGATGGGGCCCTGTAAGTATGGGAACTTTTAAATTTAGATACAATTTAGGAAAAAATATTTTAAAAGATCAATGTTAATTGCTTTAATGGGGATTTAATTTTATCAGCCAGTCAAGTGCTGTTACTTTAGCAGAGCATAAGGCCTTTTTCTGTTGCCCTGTTACCCCAGATAGGAAAAAAAAACAATGTCTTCATCCCAGCAGGTTAGGCTATTAAATCATAAGGAATGTATTGCAGTTAACTATAACCAAATAATAATAATTTGCAGAAATGGTACACAGCGACACAATGAGGGTGTCCTTTCTGAGTCTTTACATTAGCAGAGACAGCAAAGCTTTGCTAACCAGATTTGGGCGCCATAAGCCGGGTTTCAATATAGCACTGGTTCCTATATTAGTATTTCCTAGACCGAATCACAACACAAATGTTGGTTTCTGAGCTGTTCACATGAGCCACAGTTTCTTCTGCAGAACCTTCTTCTATTTGTGGCTCCACAAGCTGCAGAACAGAGGACTCACCGTTTAGTCACAGATCTCTGGAGGCGTGCTTTATCTGGAGAACAGCTGCAAATCGTTGCATCATTGCTCAGACTCCAGATTGCTGGACCATGGCAGGTACGATTAAACCTCTAATGATAATGGTGCAATATTTCTCCCAGACAAAGTTTTAATTTGTGATTTTGTTTTTAATATAAAGTATATCTATTTATATATAAAATGAAATTCATATTTGACACAAAACAAATAAACCATATCCACCCCTATTGCTAACACTTACTGACAGTAACATCAGTTTCATCGAACCGTGTTTTAAAACAAACTAATGCTTTGTCATTTGTGTGAATTTGCAAAATTCTGTCAGTACACACATTAGTACGTGAGTGTTTGTTTGTGTGTGTATAGGTCTGTAAGTGTAGTTGGGTAATATACTGCTATGGTTTCTCTATGTTGTGTTGGAAAACCACTATCTCCTCACTGCAGCTGGATAGAACACAGATTGGACCAGAGCTATAAATATTCTCTGAGACACACACACACACACACACACACACAAACACACCATAAATACACCTTGACGCTGAGCTTGAGCTCAGTCTGCTCCACCAAACCCGATTAAACGGGAAATAAATCACTATAAAGCACGCACGCACACACACACACACACTGTCTAGCGCATGGACATATAGGGATTCATGTACTCCGACACATCCACTCAATACTAGCCTTCTTTGCTGTGACTTTTCTATGTTCAGTGGTGGAAACTATTTAAACACTGCCAGTTGTACTTGACACTCAAAGGGATAAATCTGGTTTAAAGTTAAGTAAATGTCATTGCTGCTTAGTCTTTCAGAGAAGCCGTAACTTGGTTATAAACTCAACAGTGAGCACTAATGTTGGATTTATTTGACGTAGGAGGTTACCTATTAACCTTTTAGCCATATGTAAACTCTTAAATTACAATAAACATGTTGAGTAAAGTGACCTGATTTTTTTAATTCCACAACTGCAATCAACGGCAGAACCATTCAAACAGTGTTTCCCTCATTTTCGTCATCATGTGGGTCTAAATCTACAGTTATTTATAATCAATCGATCAAAAACCTAACCTACGACCGTCGGCCTCTACTGGAAATTGGTTCAAAAACCCACCACCAAAAAACTGTGCCACTGGAAGATCTAGGTCGCCACTATCTGCTGTGTGGATCTCACCCCAACATCACCAACAACACTGACTCGTGCGCCGTCGTGATCTGCCCAAGGAAGGGCAAAAAGCGATGTGAGAACATGACTTAATGACCATTCAGTTGGACGGGCTCACATCATTGTCCGGTAAGACTCGCGGGGGTGGTCTGTGCGTTTACATCAACGGAGAATGGTACACTAATGTTGTGTTCGTTTCCAAACACTGTTTACCATTGGTGGAGTTTCTCATTGTGAAGTGCCGACCATTTTACCTGCCCAGGGGATTCTCGGCGCTTGCTTTTGTGGCTGTGTATTTACCACCAGGCGTTAATACCGCTGAGGCAATCTGTGAACTGTGTGGCGCTGTTAGCAAGCTACAAACAGCCCATCCCAATGCTTTTTTAATCATCGCTGGGGACTTTCACCATGCAAACTCAAAGACTGTGATGGACTTGATGGACTGCTTTAAATACACAGACTGGGCCATGTTCAGAGAGGCAGCTTCATGGGGCCAACACACTGATCTGGATGAGTATACAGACGGTCACTGCTTACATCAGTAAATGCATTGAAGATGTGACGGTTACCCAGATCATCACTACTCGTGCAAACCAGAAGCCTTGGTTGACAGCTGAAGTCCATGCGCTGCTGAAGACCCGGGACATTGCTTTCAGATCCAGAGAGGAAGCAACCCTAAAAACAGCGAGGGCCAACCTATCCCGTGGCATCAGAGAGGCGAAGCGTCAGCATGCGCTGAAAATATGGGACCATTTTACTGACAACAAAGACACACGGTGCCTGTGGACGGGCATCCAGGCCATCACTGCGACAGTGATGCCTCCCTCCCATGTCAATGAACGACTTCTACGCACGGTTCGACCAGCTGAACATCGTGCGGGCCAAAAAGTCCAACCCACAACCCGACAACCAGGTTCTATGCGTGACTGCAGACAACGTGAGGAAGGCCCTCTTTGCAGAGTCAACCTCCACAAGGCTGCAGGATCAGATGGAATACCAGGCTGGGTAATCAAGGACTGTGCTGACCAGCTGAGGTACTCACAGAAATCTTCAACCTCTTGCTGGCCCAAGCACTCATCCCCATGTGCTTCAAGTCCAGAACCATCGTCCCGGGGCCTAAGAAGTCTCCTGCGTCCTGCTTGAATGACTACCGTCCCGTCGCACTGACACCCATCATCATGAAGTGCTTCAAGAGGCTGGCCAGTCTCCCCCCCACACTGGACCTCCTTCAATTTGCCTACTGTCCAAACCGATCCACTGAAGATGCAATTACCTCAGCTCTCCCCCCAGCACTGACTCACTTAGACACAAATAACAGCTATATAAGGATGTTATTCATTGATTTCAGCTCAGCCTTTAACCCAATCACCCCACAGCACCTCATCGTCAAGCTGACCCAACTGGGCTCTCGTCTTCCTCACAGGGAGGCCACAGTCAGTCAAAATTGGCAGGGTTAGGGTTAGGGTTGTGTGCTTAGCCTGCTGCTGTTCACACTGCTGACCTACGACTGCACTGCCAAATCAATCTCCAATTGCATCATCAAGTTCTCTGATGACACAACACTGGTGGGTCTCATCAACAACAGCGATGAGATTGCTTGCAAAGTGGATGTAGATTAACTGTCGATGTGGTGCAACAACAACCTCTCCCTTAACATAGGGAAAACAAAAGAAATCATAGAGGACTTCAGGAATGCCCGGGTTGACCACGCCCCTATGACCATCGACGGCGCTGCCGTGGAGAGAGTGAGCAACATGAAGTTCCTGGGGGTCAACATCTCGGAAGACTTCACGTGGTCCTCTCACACGACAGCACTCAGGAAGAAGGCCCACCAGCGTCTCCACTTCCTGCCTCGACTGAAGAAGGCGAGCCTCCCTCCAGTAATCCTCAGCACATTCTACAGAGGCACAATAGGGACTGTTCTGACCAGCTGCCTAACTGTACCCTCCCACATTCTCTTCAATCTCCGGCCATCCAGCAGAAGGTACTTGAGCATCCGCACCACCTCTACTAGACTGTGCAACAGCTTCTTTCCTCAAGCTATGAGGATCCTCAACAACCAAAGCTCAAAGTACATTTAGGACATTTCTACTGCCACTCGTCACTTTAAATTTGTCATACTTGTCATAGTTTAACGCTTACAACAGTTTTTTTTAATACTTTTTTGCACTTTATACTATTCGTCAAGTTAGAATTGTTACTTAAACTATTTTTTCTGAGTTCTATACCATTTACACTCAGAATTTTTTTTTTTTACCTTTTTAATACTCATACTCATACTGTTTATGTTATGTTTAATGTGTATTTTTTGCACTGACACTGTTTACACTGTTATCCACATTCTAGTATTGTTAGACCTGCTTTGTTTTTTTTAAATAGATAATCTATAACCTACAAATTCAGTTAAAATACTTTCTAAATTACACATTGTATGTTATGTTCAATGTTGTGTCATGTTATCCGTTAATATGTTTTGTTTTGTCATGCATGTTCTGTGTCACACTGTGGGCCGTTAGAAACGATGTCTCGTTCGATGTATGTATGTACTACATATGTGAAATGTGAAACACTGGGCATGAACTTGGATGACTGTTGTGGTTCGGGGTCTGTGTTCTCTTAAATCAACACACTCTTTACCAATGGGACTGTCTTAACCTCATTAGCCTGTGCATGGCTGATTAGCAATAGGCTCTTGGGTGCAGAGAAAAAACAATTACTGATCATTATCACAATTTATTGTAACAACGAAGCAGCCAGGGCTTTGAATTGGCAAACAAAAGATCGAAAATAAGCAGAGAAAATGGCTGTATGTATGGGAATGCGTGTAACATGTTGTTTACATTGATATATTTATTACCCTATATCTTCAATACAATAAACTAAAACCAATAACATGTTAATACGGAATCTAAAAAACATTTGTTACATGACAAAATGTTGCTCAATATCTATCAATAGTGACCAGGTTAGCATCATTTTAGGAGAATGGGTTAGAAAAAACTTGTCTTATTTGATAATGAAAGAAAGTTAACAGTCAGCACAATGTTTTTTTCTTAACCAAAACATTTGGTCCATCATGCCTGTGTTTTAATCCCATAACTTGATATTTATGTTATTAATTTAGTTAATTACACAATTCTTTATTCACGTAAGTACATTAAAGAACTGTAGTTGCAACAGTCAAAATGAAAAGTTCAATCGTCTGTGTAATGTTACAGGTAGACAAAAAAATGTCCAAGCTGTAACCTGAAGTTTTAAATATGGCAGCAGAATATGACATTTTTGTATTGGATTTGTACTTTAAAGGAAAAGCACACAGTGATACAACAGAAAAATAGACATGGAGACAAAAGCAAGAACAGATTCCCACAAGGAGTCTTGATGGTATATGTCTGTAAAAAAAAAAGCACATAATCTCAGATGGCAGCTTAATCTCAGATAAATATACTGGAGCAAAGTGAAAGACCAGATAGATCAGTCTTAGAAACAAAAAATAAAAACAAACAAAACCAATGTATTAACAATATAAAGAGCAATAGCGTGTGCACCAAAAAGAATAACACCTTCATATGTGTCAAAATGAGAACTGCACACTGGTGCCAAATACTCAGTCTAACTACCGGTAATTGAAAATGGAAACATGTCTTTAATGTGATGTTAATGTGATTCCAGTGATGGAACTGCATCTTTGTTTGAGTGTGTGCCACTGATTGGGCCCTTTAGTAAAGGCTTGCTGCTGCTGCTGTTGTGGTGGTAAATCACAGTGTTTGTGTGCGATAGGAGAGACAGCAGTGGGGCCGATTGAAGATGGTGGTAATTACTGTCTCGTCTTCGCCTCGGAAAGATATATCTGTTAGCATGTCACGCACAATTGTCCTCAGCACCGCTGTGTGTGTATGTGCGTGTGGAGCCTCCAGGTTTACTTGCTTGCGTGTGTGTTAATGTAGATAAGGTCCTATGTCTCAAGATTTCCTATTGCGCATTTGTGTTTCTGAAAGAACAATGTGCAAAGACAAACGAATGTGCTTCATTATTATATAGGTGTTTTTGTCACTCTGAGCATCTTTCTGCCTTTTTTCTACCCGATTGGCGTTTTTCATTTTATCTTTATGTCCCTCTGTCTTACACACAAACAGACATACATACCACACACTAATCTCTCTGCCATTAAAACAGACACCATGCAAAGGTGCACCGAGCAGCCCTCCGTGCCAAGATTTAAAGAGATTTCGATTTTTTTATTTTAGTTCTGTGCTGATATTCATCCTGTTGTCAGTCGTCAGATGCTCATCAGAGAGACGGAGTCCTAAAAGCACCTCTTATTCATAATGTACTCCACTGCAATTTGTAATAATTCATTTAATGACCCATGACACTTTATTTGTGACATGCTATCCTCACAAGAACAAGATGACGGATCATAAAAAGATGATGGCATGAGGAAAAAAGTTGTGTTATTGTCTGCCTTTGTGTTATTATTCTGCATATCTTTCACTGCTCAACCCTCTTTCACATTGTTGTATACATACAAACGGATAAGGTGCTGCTTTCAGGGTCTGAAAGAAATTCCAAAACAGGCCAACTCAGGCATGAAGCTCTGAATTATTATGGCTTGGGAAAATTACTCAAGCACTTGACAGACACTTTAAACATTTTATTAAGTGTACTGTACAGGTCCAATGTTTGGATAATCTGCACACTGAGTTCAATGGTGACCCTATGAACATTTCACAGCACACCTTTAAATGTGCATTGCAGACTGGGATAACATAGTTTGAACTACTACTAGACCTAAGCGTAATTCAACAAAATAAAAATGAAAGATTTCAATTTAGTTATAAGAAAACAAGTTTTATTCAAAGTGTTCCTTGTCTTTATTTAGTAGGTTTCATTTGGAAACCAACCATATATTGACCCCGTTACAATAGAATAGAAAAATGTAAAAAAAAAAAACGATTGAGCTGAACAACATTCACACCTTGCAAGCTAAGTGGGAGCAAGAAGACAAATTCTGAAATGCAAACATTTTTCATGGGAATGTTCATAAACACCACATGCTAATGGTATGCTATCTCAATC
Organism: Colistium nudipinnis; assembly: GCA_016785305.1. NCBI lineage: Eukaryota > Metazoa > Chordata > Actinopteri > Pleuronectiformes > Rhombosoleidae > Colistium > Colistium nudipinnis. The sequence goes on from JAFBJU010001120.1 coordinate 97,169, forward strand.
CACAATATTGTTCAGGGTTCTGCCTTGCTTCAGCGGTCCTAATGAAACAGTAATGAGTTCAAGGGCTCTGAAAACATTTCTCATAAAAAAAAAAATCATATTGCTGTAACATGCTGTGGACTATGTGTGGGCGGGAAGTTCCCAGCATACCTCTGGGCAGCCTAAATTGAGGTTGTTTATTGTGTTTGATTGTTTTCATGTTTGTATTGGCAGTGTATGTCATGTCATTATTAAGTCATACTGTTTATGTAACTGTCTGTCATGTTTTATAGTGTTATATAGCAGAGATGTTTTGTGACACCAGGTGTCATAACTGGAGTGCTGTTGGTCACTAGCACCTGCTGTACTATATTTCAGTGTTAATCTGACTTTTTCTTATAGCTGACGGAGCCTCTTGATTAAGTAATTGTATTTTAAGAGCAGTACAAGTATGATTGTTCAGTAAATATGATATTATTATTTTTCAGTTATCCCTTCATCTATGTTTGTTTTTTATGGTTAATTTTGGATAATCATATTATTTTTTTAATTACATAGTGGCAAATCCTAATCTTTGATATCTCAAGACACTTTACAGTGAGGCTTACATGATTTATGGAGAGAAAAACAACCAGGAGCAGGAGTAGTTCTATATTGGGTGTACTGTTGTGTCTAGCCACAAGGTTATACATTTATTTATGTGTATATGGAACATATGAAGGTTGATAATGTCATACTATGGAAACAATTTCTACAGTCATATGTTGAATTCTGGGGAAAGAAACACATTCCTGCAAAAACTTACCTCCCTCTACAATTGCACATAATTAGAACAGTGCCCAAGGCCATAGCTAATTTTCATTTCCTAACCATTGTTTCACTTAATGATTCATGCGTATTGATTGCCGCTGTGCTTGACCCAGGCAACATTAAGCATCTGTATGGAAAGTTTACATTGTTCATAACATGGAAATGGCTACGCAAGGTTATGCACGTAGAAAATAAACTCAAAATATATTTGCATCATTTGGAAAAGAAAATGAGCCAATTAGAACAAAAGAGGTCATGTGAAACATGAACTTTTCAGAATGTGCATGTTCAGAATTGTAGACCTGGTGATTTTTCACTCAGTTTTCTATCCTTAAGCAGTGTCATTTTAAGTTGTAATCACATACATAATACAGTATGATGTTATAAGAATAAAGACAATCCATGTGATGAGAGTGAGAAAATGTTGTCATGGCTACTTTTGACTTGGGGCCTTCGTCGCAGTCAGGTCGTGTTACTACCATATAGTGACCACAGTCACAGTACTAGAAAGGATGCAGTCAAGATTTCCACATTACTAAAAATCATAGGGGTTGGCACATCATTGACCTCAAGCCCATCTAACACCTTCGGGATGAGTTGGAACACCAATTTCCTGCTGGAATTATCAAACAACATCAGGAGGCTGACCAATATAATGCTCGGGCAGTTGACAAAAGCAAATCCCTTCAGCCAGGTTCGCAAATCCTCCCTGGAAGAGCTGAGGCTGTTAGCAGCGGATTCATTTCTGTGGTCTTGGGATGCTTGACAAGCATACGTGGCTGTGGGAGGAAGCAAAACTCTCTAAAACGTCAGTTTTGTTGTTCAGTTCTCGCTTTACTTCAGGAAGACGCAGCCTAAAGTACAGCGGCTGTTAAAAAAATAAAAAATAAAATGTTTTGAACCTCAAGACAATTGAGATGGGTATTGTGCACAGAAGTGGAGCAGCGCCATATGAGAGCAGCATTGGTCATGTTTGTTAAAGTCTCCAATGAGTGCACTGGGCCCAGGGTGGAGTGGAGAGTTTGGTTATGTGTTATCTCTGAAAATTTCATCTCCCCCCAAATCAATACTGCATTTACCACAGGATTCGAGCTGGGTAAGAAGCGCTGTGCTCCCATTCTCTTAATCACCAGCTTGCCTTTTTCTTTTATTCAGACGGATTTTTCCTCCTCTCCTCTTCTGCTCTGTCTCTTCTGCCTTTTTTTGTTGTCCGTCCTTACATGCTCACCCTTCACCCTCTCAAATGCAAACACATTTCTACTTTTATCTCCTCTTCCTTGTGTTTAACCTTTGATCTTCCTCACTTTTCCCGTTTCTGTAACCTGTGCCTTTCTCATTTGTTTACATATAACCTATTGATTATTTTTACACTTTTTTACTTCAACATTCATTCCTGAGGTGTTTCAAACAGAATAATGTTTTATCCATGTTACTGCAGCTACCCACAAGCTTAGGATAAGCTTTATAAAACATGCTTATTTTCTCTGTTCCCAGGTATACAGCATTTTAATGCACAAGTGTAACTAGTCACTTGTTAATTAGTGAACTAGTACCGATAAAAACGGGGATGTGGCTGAAAAAAAGGAACCGAATGAAAGGCACAGGTTCTACTGATGTTGTTCTCATGTTCTGGGCTGGTTCTTTGCTAGATATAAACTGATGTTTTGTGCTCTATAATTAAGCAGTGTATTGTTCCAATTCATGACTCTGGAATGTTTCATGCAACCTAGGGGCCCCACCCAGCACCCACACTGGGAGACAGATGGCCCGACACCACACACCAAACCGCCACTTAACTTTGTTTAAACCCAAAATAACATAAATCAAAACATAACATAAAATATAGCTAAATCATCACACCATTTCACATGTCTGTCTTTCCCCAGACTCTCTCTGGATTCTGAGCCCTTTTATAGTCTCATCGCCAACACCCCTCAGGTGTACTCGCTCTTGGGCCTTATCATTGGCTCATTTATTGATTAACTTCAGGTGTGTCTATTGACACACCTGGCACTGCCCATCCAATCAGTCCTCACACCCCTCCCTCATGCAGCCTTCTGCCACAATGACATTTTGCTGAATATGTTGTAATTGATATTATTCATAATTTTGACAATTAAAGGTGCAGTTAAACGTTAAAGGTCTTGTGTCCTCTCTTCTCCTCTCCTCTCTTACTAAACCAATTTCCCTGTATGTCCTGCAGGGTGTGTGCAATTTGCTTATGCAAGTCAAGCAGCAGCTGTATTAAACACTTAGCCTTTTCCACTCCTGGGCTGGAGCAATTTATCCATAGCTCACAGCGAGAGGAGCAAGATGGCAAAATCACATTGTGCCATTAATTTAATTAGCTTGTAATTGACATTTTAAATGTTTCACATTTAAATAAGCTGGCCTATTGTTGCAAGGGAAGTCACGGCAACTGAGGAACTGATTAAATCTCAGCGAAGCAGCAGATTAAATAGAACTGGAAACAATATCCAACAGTAAAGGAGTGCATACTCAAGGAAATATGGCTGTAGGGGAGAAAAAGCAAGAATGACATTGTGGAGAAACACAAGCTCACAGTGGAGAGCGTAGGAGTGAGGGAGGAGAGACAGAACAGAGGGAGGTAGCTTTTAAGAAAGAAAGAAAGAGAGTAGAGAGAAGTCAGTCGTGTCAAATAAAGAAAATATGTCTCCTGTCTATGGTAGTACTTTTCTTTTATTGGAGTTTCTCTCTCTGACTAAAGAACAAAAAGAGGTGTTCAATAATACATGTATTTCTTTTTTCTATGTTGTAACCTGGTTGTCTTTAAGTGACAACATCTCAAAACAACATGTTGGAAACATTTGTTTGGCCTGAGTCCGTATATTTGTGAATGTACATCATAGCAGGTATTGGTGCAGCTGCACCATCCTATTATTCAATCCGCTTTTATATTCACTTCCTGTAACTCAAAAACGTTAAACTTGCGTTAGAAATGAAACACAAATGCTCGGCATAAATAATGGCAACGAATTGGGCTATCCCTGTTTCTGCAGTTACAAACCAAACTTGATTATATGCAGACAGCAGGTCTAAGCATGAACATCTACTGTTGGGGCTGACTACAGCTGCTGAGCTAATCAAAATCCACTGATCTGTAAATATTGGCAATTTTGGTACTCCACACCTAGAAGATGCACACTGGGCATGGTTTGCTACTAAGATATTTCTGGATCCTTTTTGTCTCGATGCCAGGAATTTAAATTAGCTTACTTGGTAGCTAATTGTGGATCATCCTCCTTCTAAATATCATGAACTTGATCTATGGAACATCAATCATAGTACATGCTGAACAATAGTATTCCATCTCTGACTGTAGCCTTATCTCCCAAAAAATCTGTTCCAAATGTAAGTATTCCACACCATATGGTTTACCACGGATGCCACCATTTGTTGCCAAATTCTTGTGGAATGCCTTATATGGTGAGACACAGAAAGTAAGGGCCATTATGTTGCCAAAGATTATAAGAAGAAAAGAAAAAAGTATAATGATGTGAGTATCCGGGGCCATCTTGCAGCATATGGGGGGGTGATTGGGCTTGCCTGATCTGAACTCGAGTGGTGCTTTGCTTGTGGACTTCTGTGCTAGTCATGGATTATACATTATTAACACCATGTATGTGTGCAGTGCTGCGGGCACTGAGCCAGACAGTTGTGGGGAAGAGGGAGCTCAATTTACCAGTCCATTTATGCGCCAACCCTCACCTATGGTGGATGGAATGAGAGCGGCTGGAACTGTGTTTCCTTCTCAGGGTGAAGGGGCTCTCCTTTAGAGAAAGGGTGATGAGCTCAGACATCTGAAGGGAGCTCGGAGTAGAGCTGCTGCTCCCTCACGTCTTTTTTAATGATTGAATACAATTGGCATAGCAGCGGTCACAGAAGTCTTGTAAACATGATGGAAGCAGATGGGAAAAAGTTGGCCCACTTAATCTATTAGATGGAACTGTTGATAGGAGCACCGTGCTGGAAATTCCCACAGTAAAGAATTTCCGTACCATTGACCTCACCGCGAAGCATATAGCAGATGGCAGCCGCCGGCACCGCCATTTGTCAAAGCACGTTTGACCAGGCTTTCCAACACAAAGCGAGTAAGTCTACCTGGGACAAATGAACTAAATCGCAATGGACTGCAGGACAATTTTGGTAGTGACAGAACTTGACACAACAGAATAAGCCACCATTTAGAATAATTGTGTGCAAAATTCAACATGTTTACAACAAAAGACGGTCAATTTGCAGATGAGCAATACATTATAAACATATAGTCACAGGGCTAAATCAAACAATACATATTGTTGGTGAATAAGCCAGGGAGAAATTAAAAGAGAAGGATTACTGATTCACTCATATCCATCCCTGATCTTATTACATTCAACTCTCCAGAAAGGTAGAATCATCGATTTGGGATATTGACTATATGGATATGATTAGCTTGGTTCATGCCAGATTTAGATCTGTGTGTATATGTGTGACAGAAAGAGAGAATTATGATGATGTTGAGTATTGTTCTCACCAGGGTCTGAGATGTGTTTGGGAGAGAGAACAAAAGATTGTAGGAAGTGTGACTGATAAAAAAGAATTACAATTTAGAAAGAACAAGAGTTTTGAATTAAAACGGTCTGGCTCTTCAGAGCCTCTATGAGACGTTACGAACGTGAGGGAGGGAGTGAGAGAGAAAGTGTGCGTATCTGCACTGCATATCTGAGTGTGTAGAAAGCCAGACTGACTGGCGATGTCAGCACTTTTCATCTATCTTTAAAAGGAGAACTTCGCATACCCAGACGCACACCCACAACACACACACACACACTGGCAGGTATCTCGTCATTTCTGATCTCTCTTCCATGGTCTTTTAATATTCTTTCAGCTGCGGTTTTTCAAAGGAAAGTCCATCACAGTGACGATTGTTTGATCTGCCCCTTGCCATCAGCATATGGTTGAAAGAGAGAGAGAGCTACAGGGAAATCTTCAGGTGAGAGAATGCCACAGAGTTTAGAGCCTCTTATATTTCATGTTTTACATGATACATAAACAGTAAACACTGTTAAACATGCACATGCTTCCATATATTTAAGTCCTAAATTAATAACTTTCTGTGAAGGTATTCCAGAATAACAATGAACATAGCTTATGTGATTTAATATCATGATATTTGCTGTGTCCGATTCAGGGGCAACATCCTTCAGGAGACACTGTCTAGGGAGGACCTAAAGGCCAAACTGAAATGATAAAACAGTACCTCATAGGCCTTGAACGCAATTCCAATACAGTTTAACTGTGTATTGTAGAAAAAAGTGCAATAAATGTGAAAAGAAATCCTTTGAATAGTGGAAAATATTTGTTTAACAAAAAACAAGGAATAGCACACTGCATAACTTAGTACATTTAAGTTAAAGTGACCTGTCATTACATTTTGTAAGTTTTATAACTAGGTACGTTTAGTCAGCGACCATACATGATGACAGGGAAAACAAAGGTAAAAACCAGTTTTCCTTCAGATCCAAACTATCAAAGATGTGCATCATTGAAATCCCTTGTATTTGTTATTGTACACTTTTTTCTACCTTGCTTTTTTTCTTCCCCCTTCGGTACATTTCTGGCTTTTCATTCCCGTCACCTCAGTGGAGTTTTAAAAGACCACTGACCCCATCACCAAATGCATCACCAGGCAAGGTTGAGTGTATACTCTGTGTGTGTGGCTATACACGTTTGTACATACTGTGCATGCGGTGTGATTGTGTGACACCAGCAGACTGTTTCTGCAGAATGAGTTCTCCCTCAATATGGATCAAAACTGTTGACCCTACACCGATAAGGGTCTGTATTCTGACACTTTCAAAAATTCTCCCATTTTCCCAAAGAATGTTGTGGTTCATACATCAGCAATTTCAAAAGAATATTTTGCTCAAAGCTTTTGTTTCATTTATCACGCCCAGTTAAATGTATGTTGATTATATTGTTATCATGGCGTTAGAAGGCAGCTTTCTCTTTGCAAAAACCTCATCAAGTTGGTGGTTTGATTTTTGTTTTAAAGCAGTCTACCCATCATTGGAAACTCTGGTTAACTAATGCAACAATACCAATGCATAATGCTTTGTTACCATTTACCCCTGAGTAGTTGAATAAACTAAAGAACCAGGAAGATACATGTTTTACTTTTGAGAACTGCAGTGGATATGTATGTTTATTTTAAATTCATTGACTAGTATACGATTTAAGAGCTATAAACACATATAAAAGTAACTACCTTCAGCTTTTATTTATGTGCAACATTCTGCCTACCAGATCTACAGACGACGGGTGTTTCCCACTCAAAAGTTATGGGTGGAGGATCACGCCAGGTAAGTGCAAAATTAGCGTCACAGCCTGAGTGAAAAGAATGTGCTACTCATGTACAAAATGTACCCAACAGAAAGGATGATTGATGTTGTGTATTCAGTTAACAGAGAATGGATATGTCTGAAAGATTCCCTCCCATGCACCCTTTTGTGTTTTCATGAGCGCTGCTAAAAAGCTCTGCACAGCAGAAACATTTGCAGATACTTATAGTTCACACTGTTAGATGGAAATGAGTGGGGGAGAAAAAAAACGAAACTTTTTAATCAGCCCAATTATGTTCAGCAACACATTTACTGGTTTCCATTTCAAAATGTAGATTTAAAATTCCCAAATCACAATGGAATAGAAATAAAGGGTTGCAGCTCTGAATGCATATATCAATCAAGAAACTCGTGAGGGAAATAAAAATACTGAAGTAAGTACCTTGATGGCTTATCAGACACCATAAAGATGGAAAGTTGTCATTGCTGTAGTATTTTTATTTTTACTTACCCGTTATAGAAAGGCTATCAATACTAAGTGTTGTGTTTACAAGTGGATAGCTGTAATCACTATTTGTCCTGAATATGCCTCCTGGGACTGATGTGATTGGTGGCCTTTTTTATCTAGTGTTGCTTTTTCATTGAATGTGTAGGCTAGATTTCTACCTTGTTGCTAATGTTAAGCCTGATCACAAGCTAAAATACATTTCTAAGGAAAAATCTATATGGATATCGCAGGTTGGGTCGCAGTGGCAGCAGGGTATCTCAGACAACCCTGTCTTCAGCAACGCTTTGCAGCTCCTCCTGGGGCATCCTGAGGTGTTCCCAGGGATACACAAACCCTCCAGCAAGTTCCGGGTCTAAACCAAGGTCTCTTCCTGACAAACTTACTTTGGAAGGTGCCAAAAAAGCATCCTGATTAGATGAGCGAACCACCTCAGCTGGCGTACCCTATCTCCAAGGCTAAGCTTTGGAAGAACTGAAGAAGCCTCTCGGATGAGAAACGTCTTCAAGAAATGTGCAACCAGTCTAGTTGCCTACTTTGAATCGCACTTGATATCACCATGACCTGGATGAGTGAGAACCTTCACAGACAAGGCTAAGCTTAGACAGAGAAAGCACATTTTGAATGCTTGTGTCTTACCTTTCAATCTCTACCCCAGGTTCACAAGCATACATGAGAGTTTGGACAGCGTAAATGGACTCGTAAATCTAAAGCTTTGCATTAGCGAACCGTCATAATACCCAAGTTTTTGCTGATGCTGCCATGATATGCATTTCCATCTCTCGCTCCATCTTTCCTTCGCTCATGAACATGACCCTTAGATACTCATCTACTTGGGCAAGTCCCCCAGCACCCAGAGAGAGCAGTCCACCTTTTTCTGGGAGAGAACAATGGCCTTAGATTTAAAGGTGCTGATCATCATCTAGACTGATTCACACAGCAGCACACTGTCCTAGTATGTAATCAAGTTCACATTCTGATGAGGCCAGTCAAATAATCTACAAAGAGCAATTCTTAGGTGCTTAACTGAGACAGTGTTGTAATGCTTGTTATGCCATGAAATCATATCCATGAAAATCGGAAACAGGATCAGTGACAAATGAAGGCAACCTTGGTGGAATCCAATATTCACTGGAAATGTGATTTTGTGCAAAGGATATTAAAACAACCCCTTACAGGTAGTACAGGGACCAGGTACTCTGTACCAAAGGCAGTAGTACCACATAATCCCACATTACCGTTCACAGTCCTCCTGAAGGACGTGGTTGTATGCCTTCCCTAAGTCTTGGTCTCACTCCCATGACCACTGCACAACTCCAGTTGGGGTAGAAAGCTGGTCTTTAGTTCCATAACTAAGATGTAATTCACTTTGCTCCTTTAGGTTTCCAAGGTTTGACGATGAGTCTGAGCCTCCTCTATGAAACAAATATGGCTGAAGACACCCTCTGCTTGCTGTCTTTGAAATGATTTCATAGGAACTTGGAGTTGTATTAAGTGTATATTGTGTGTGTGTGTGCGTGAGTGTGAGTGCGTAGGAGTTTGCATGAGTTTGTGCACTTGCCTAAGCGTCTGCTGTCTGCAGTCAGATGGAAGAACAATTGGAAACGCCTCTCTAGCTGATAGATCCATGTAATCAGCACGACGGTGAGCTGTGTTCAGAATAGCAATATTTTGGCAACACAGCTAGTTACCATATAGATAAGACAGACACAACACCTCCATTATGGCATTTTGGTCCTACATAAGAACGCAATCAACCCCACATCTCCTCAAAAACAACCTCTTCAGGTTTGTAGTCCCAGGTTATTGACTGGCGAAAACATTTAGGAGGCTGAAAGTGTAATCCAAAGGTGAGCAATCCTGAAGGCAGCTGCTGCACAGCATATATTTAACATGTAGAGTACAAGCCTGCAACATGACAAGCGCTCCACCTGTTGAGGCCCCATATAAATAATCATAAAAGTTTCACACATAATTAAATCATTTCTTCTTTTAAATTCCCATTTTTCATATTATGCTATGGGTGTCCAAACATTTCTTAATTGTGTTGTGTCAATACGATTATTTTACTTTTCCTAATTGAGTCGGAGCCTCTCCGATCTCTAATGGAATCGTGAATGTCAAATATGATATTTCATGACTGATATTGGACTGCTTTACACAGAATACCAGCTTGTAGAATTATGGCAACAACACCAGGACGTTTATCATTTTTTCATGCAAAAATATTTGATCACGCAAGTTTCTGTGAGTTTCGTCATTAAAATTGGTTAAGATATAAAAATCATCCCCTATACATTGACTGCCTCTTTAATTGTAACTAGTTCTACTGCAACAATCACCATACAAGCAACATAAAAATGTAACTGAGAAAAATCTATTCTATTGTGGAAAGTCTGAGGTGAAATCACACATGAAACATCAGCAAGAAAGTCAGCATAATTGCATTCCATTCCTCGCTGGAATCAACTTGCTGACCTGTAGGAATACATGTCAGGTACACGTCCTACTGATCCTACAGGGAGGCTCACTGGTCCCACCTCCTCCTGTTCCATTTTTCTATTACCAGGAGCTACAGGGAGCCTCATCGAGCAGAGCAGAGGGTCACCATGGTGTCACTCCTGGGATCTGTGTGTGGGTGTGTGTGTGTGTGAGAGACCTATCAGCAAGTGACAGGGCAATGAAAACCACCTGGAGAGATTGCTGCCCTTCCCAAAAACCTCATCACAGGAAAACAGGTCAAGAGTCATACCTGGGCTTGGTGGTGTGTATGTTTATTTGAGTGTGTGTGTAGAGCTGAGTAGTATATATGTATAGTCACGTATCTTATGCATGTTTCAGCATATTTTGTTATGATTCACATAGCTCAAGGGGTCCTGTATCAACTAAGCATGATGTAGAGGGTGTGTGTGTTTCTGTGTGGGTGCGTTTTCATATGGGCCACTGTGCAGACAGCAGGGGAGCAGGAGGTGATAAGTCAGCCTTCTACCTAGAATTATAATGATGTCCACTACTGGGCTGCTGTTCCCTGCTGGATACCCTCCATTCCTCTACAGCTGCATCCTCTGTACAACCCCCCATTTGAAAACACACATTGACGCACAACTCTGCGGGGCCACTCCTACAATTCAACTGCATTTTTGTTTCTGTACTCGTGCATACTCCATTTTCCTCAAGGATATTGTGTTTTACTTTTTCCTTAGCTGTTGGAAGCAAGTGCCTTTGGGATACACTGAGTTGGATACATGGTCACAAAACTCACTAAATGTTTCCTATAATGAATCATCAACGTTTTTGTCTCGACATCCTCTTTAATCTACTCTCGTCTATAATGTATTTTTTCACCTTTTCCGCTCATCTCCCAGTCGTCTCTCCTCTTCTCAGCTACTTGTTGTCATATCATCTTCACTCTTTGCTCCATCTCACAGCAACCTTCACAAGAGGCGAAGAGCATCGAAGAGAAAATTGCCTCTTTTTCGGAAAGAAATGTATCTCTATTTAGTCCTGCAATAACACTGAAAGCCCAAGGGAAGATCCAACCCCTCTTTCACACCTAAATATAGTTTATAGGTTTTTTTTTTTATATATATTGTACACATCAATCTCTGTTCTCCCCCTATCTCCTCTATTTTTCTCCGTTTTCTTTGGTACTTACTATATGTAAATTCCACTCTCCGTCTGCCTCTTTGTGGGTTTTCCATTTCATCTTTATATACCATCTTCTGCTTTTCTTCTTATATACTTCTGTATCTTTTCTAAAACCCACTTTACTTGTCCACCTAGGTCAAAGTTACTGCCCTTTTGAAGATGGTGCAATTTCGTCTGGTCTTTAATAGCAGCAGAGGCTGATAGATCTTGTTGATCATAATTTAATGTTAGAAGCTCATGGCAGTAAATACGTGTGTGAGAAATGTGTGAAAGTGCAGACTCTGATCTCTCTGTATAAGAGTGAAACAAGCAATTATCTTTCAAAGTAAAAAAAATAAAATATTTCTGTGTAGCATTTTAACTTGAGAGAAATAACCTTTTATATGTTGCTTTACAGCTTCATTATGATCTGAAAATTAAAATAATGCTTTTAAGGCTGTAGAAATGAGCAACTCAAAACTTGTATCATACTGAAAAGGCAGATAACCACCATTAGAATGCTTTACGTTCATAAATAGCTATTAGAGGCATTTTTACAAGTCAAACAAATGCCAAGATAAATGTAAAATTTAAGAGGAACAAGCGCACAGACAATGAGAGCTTCAACACATCATTTTATATAGCCATAGGTTGCTTTTAATTATGCAGAGACAATTATCGTTTTGCCACTCAACTTGCATCATGCTGTTGGATGCTTTATCAGCCAATTAGAACAAAAAAGCTGCTGCACTGCAGGTTGCACTCGCAACATACAAAAATGTCTAAATAAATAAGATTACACAAAAAAATTGATGCATATTTCGTACATAATACTCACACACACAGAGTGAGGGCAGGCTTATCTGACTGAAGAGGGAATGACTTCACCATATACTCATTTTCAGTCTTTGTGATTATGGCCCTCAGTTGAAATGGCAAATAAAGGCGTCAATGTGCTGTGAAATGAAGCCCATTATGAGTTTTGTGTGTGTGTGTGTAGGCGTGTGTGTGTGTGTGTGGGGGGGGAGAGAATGAGACAGAGACAGGGTTGCCTTGGCCTTAGCAAAAGACTGAGCTAAAATGACAAAGGTTAGACAGAGAGAAACAAGTGAAGAGAGAAGAGGATGAACCCGCTGAGACAGAACAGGATGTGTGTGTGTGTGTGTGTGTGTATGTGTGTGTGTGTGTAGGTGTGTGTGTGTGTGTGCGTGTGCGTACCATGCAATGTAGAGTGGGAGATAGAGAGCAAGCAGAAATACGATTGGTGGCAGTCATCCTCCACAGTTCGATCAGGTCATCAAAGTGTCAAGCTAAAACATTAAAGCCAGGACCTTTCCACACTCAGTTTCTCCCATCACTTTGCTTGACATTGGATTGATATAATCATTTCCTGGAGACTTAACACTTACCCTAACCTTGACCCAACTGAGACCCTGACCTTGTATCCCAGTCTTTATTCCATCCCCCACATGTTTGTTCGTGTCAACCAATTTATCTGATCGGCAGGGTTTCACCAATACCTGTGTTGTGACACCAGCTGCTTGTGGTCAATCCACGGAAACTTACAAGTAAATCACACACATGTAAGTCAACCTAGGAATAGTTGTTGGCACACATTCATTGATCAATAATAATCTATACGTAAAAACAGTATGTTACTGTTATGTACAGATTACACATACTTGAACGGACACAATCAATACTATTTTTTTCAGCAAGGACAGGGCATTTATTAGGATTCCTCAAATTACAGCAATATTATATTTTATATATACACACACACACAAACACACACACACAAACAAATATATACTGAATGTCCTGTGAATCTTGCTTCAGGCTGTTATAATGGACCAAAAGCCTTGAAATGATCATAATATTTATTAATATTATCAATATTGCATTTCCCCTGAACCCAAGGTAATACCTTCTCTGTGTTTATGTGTGTGCGCTTGTGCATATATGTGTGTGTGTATGTGCACACTCGGGGGTGGGGGTTGAGTGAGTGAGTATTTCAAAGGCAGGCCAAGTTGAATTATTGCCTCTGCTCAGGTAATAATGCCATTATGCCACCCCTCCAAATGTAAAAGGCATAAGGGTAAAGAAAGAGGGATAGTAAGTATTTAGTAAGTAAAATTACATATGATATAAGAATGGGAAACAAATGGTTAGGGAAAATTTAAGAGAAAGGCAAGGCAATACAAAACAAGTAAAAAATAAAATTGCGAAAACTAATCTACACAGAAGAGGAAAAGGGGGGAGGAGAGGGGGAGAACAGGAACTGTTTTATTCAACCACTGACACCTTCATAATACAGGTTTTGGATTCTTTACCTGCATAAACATCCCTCAACTGACTGCCTGGTTCACTCATGCTGAGTGAAGCGCGCGCGCACACACACACGCACACACACACTTAAGCAGAGAGCGCTAGATGTGAGGAGAACATCAGGTGAAAATAAAAGCCAGGAGGCCATCACAGTGCGAGTGTCAAAAAGCAGTCATTTCATGCTGCCTGGATTTTCATCAGTGGTCAAGTAGGAGGGCTGGGGAATCAGCAAGCGGCAGTTGCCATGGCAAATGTTGCTGCACTTTGAAATAATTGCACCTTTTTTAGCTGCTCGCAGGGTTGCCAGGTCTGTTAATGATGCAAAACAAATGTCAATATCAGAGATGAAGTGCTCTCTGTGTCAGTGGTTGTGAAAAAAAAAAACTACTCATACTCCCCCTAATACAGTAAGGCTATGCTGAGGAAGTTATTACACAATGTTAGACATGAGGAGACTGGGATTTTTTATTTGTTAATTGATAATACTACTAAGTCACATGTTGCTGCACTGTAGCACAGCGTGCTGAAATATTTTACCAAGACCAGTCTTCTGCCAAATACATGAGAACAAATTGAACCACACCAGAGCATTTTAAGTTATAGAAAGAGCAGGAAAGTGTCAGTAATGAACTACGGCCACAACTCAATTGCACTTGAACTCAGAGTCCAAAGAAAAATAGTCTTTACTGAAGCAAAATAAACTAAAGACACTCAGGGGATACAGAGAATAAGGACAAAGTAACAAAACAACTTGCTTGGCAATGGCTTGATGGTGGAAAAACACACAAACGCAGAAGACAACGCACAATGACACCTTGCTATCTGTTTATCTGTGTACATAGACTGTTTCCTCTGTTTTGTCACTCAGAACCAGATTTTGTTTTAACCTCTACATCAGCAACCTCCTGAAAAGAGGTGGCACAGTTCATGCAACAACTGTATTTCATTTTGTGTTATAGATTCTTTGTGTTCGATATCTTGTGATGCTTTGGTTGTCTATAAGCAGAAAAACACCTTTTGTTTATGCTGTTTCACACAGTCAGATAAGCTATAAATGCCTATAAAATATTTATTGGTTTATTATTATTATTATATTTTGCCAATATGAAAACAAAGCCAATATGTCCTGGTAAAATTAGAAAGCCATAATGATTTTGTATTTTAGTGGCCATTGAAAAGATACATTATTTACATGATTATTGGATGTTACAAAATGCTGAAATCATTAGATAATGGCAAGGTTTTTTGGTTTTCTTGTATCTGCTCGAAGAAATAAAGGCATCATTATTTTATTTATGAATATACATATGTGTATTTTGTCAATTGATTTTACACAGACTAACTAATCCAACATCCAAGATGTCACCCTGAGGAGAACAACAAGGAGCCTCTGTGGGACTTTATTTGATGCCTTGTCACCATTCCCTCACTCAGAATGTGAAGAAGAGAAGAGCAGACTATTAGTTTAGGTTTGTCTAATACAAAGTACCCCCCCCCCCGCTGAATCGTAACCTATTCTATCACCTACCGTGGGGCTGTCTTGGGACTAGTAACCTGGAGGGGGGTGAGAAGCAGTCTGCCTGATCTGAACCCGACTGGTGCTTTGCAATTCATAACTTGCACAGGATCTAAAAGCAAACACCATGTTCAAGCTTAAGGATGGTCATAGGTGTGCTCCGTACCAGGGCACCTTAGGCGAAACATTGATTGATCGACTTTGTGGTCGTTTCAGCAGATCTGCGGCCTGATGTCTTGGACACTTGTTTGAAGAGAAGAGTAAAGTTGTCAACTGATCACCACTTGGTTGTTAGTTGGATCAGATGGCGGGGGAGGCTGCCGGACAGATCTGGTAAACCCAAAGGGGACGACTGTGAGGATGAACTCGGATGGAGCTGGCAGAGGCCCCCGCCCGGGAGATCTTCAACTCCTACCTACTCCTACCTACCTTCCTGCATCCCAGGGGGAGTAGTGTTCGCTATGGTGACGATGAAACAATTCCGATATGTTTATTAAAATACTTGCAAGGAGTCAAGTCACCCACAGCAGCGCCGTCTGTGAGTAAGACTAAAGCAAAAGAGTTGTACAGGGTCTTTCATACATAACTCATCACACAATATGGCAACACCCTAAGCAGAAGTATCCCACGGGAAAACGTATGGTTGTTATCATACACAAGGTTATCTTGCCCTGCAGAAAAGACAACATCTGCGCTGGGTTACAGACTACACACAGCGTCCTTCTGTGTGCAGCTGGTAAGAAACACAAGTGAGAAAGAAAAATAACAATGCAAAGAGTGTGAATAACTATTTTCCATTACAGTAGTCCATGGTCAAAGTTTGAAGAAGAGGAAGAAGGTGCCCTGTGTCTTTGTTGTGTGTGGATTACAAGCTTCTGTCCAAAGTCTTGGTCTCAAGGCTTGCGAGGGCTATGGAGCAGGTCATCCATCGGGACCCCTCCTAAGCAAACTACACTCCAGCCTACACGTTTTGGTTTTAATATTAACATTGCTTTATCAGCCAATGTATATGCCGATGATATTGTTTTTATTGGAGACCAGAGAGATGTCAAGCTTTTAAATAACATTATACATGACTTTAGCACAGCATCGGCAGTGAGGGTTAATTGAAAGAAGAGTGAAGCCCTCGCTGTTGGTGAGTGGCGTGACGGTCTCCCAGTTCTTCCTCAGAGTCTGACCTTGAAAACACACGGCATCAAAAATGTGGCTGTGTTTTTCGGGAAAGAAACCATAGCTGTTTTTATGTCTTGGGCCCTTTTGAACCATAAAAGGTGCCCAAAGTCTGACTCTCTGCACTAGCTGTTGATGAAATGAGCCTCACAGAGCAAGGCTGGATGTCAGCAGCAGCCACACACCCGGCCTGACGAGGGCGCTGCTCCAGTCTGGAGCTGGACAATGCCCGGGCCCTGGGCTCTCTGCTAGGTCTTCATTCAAGGAGGACGGCCCAGAGCATCGTGGAGCTCTGGAAAGAGAAGCTGTGCGTAGAGGAAAAAACCTCATTAAGAATTACAGCCCGAGAAAGGCTGACCCAGCAGATCTGTTTCCAGAGATCTATCTGAGCCCTGTGCTGGGAGAGCTGACCAGCCCCCTGCTGAAGGTCACCAGTCCAGAAAATGTAACTTTACACTGGGCTGATAAAAAAAACTCTTTATATGAACTGTGTGAAATGTTTCCACAAGAAAGCTCTGTGGAGAAATAGGACTGGGACCACAGTGGTCCATTTTATATAAAGCTCTCCTTAGGAAACGTACTGTCGACGGTGCCATCACCTCCAATTCTTTTATCTCCATTATTAATCCTGCTGTTTTTAATAATTGTCCATGTTTTGACCTTACAGAAACAGTTTTCCATGTTTTCCCATGTGAGTGCAGAGTTCTCTCTTAACATTGATCCTTTTAAAAGATCAAACAAAGACAAGTGGCAGCTTCTGAACTTTTGATCAGGGAAGACAAAATGGCTGACTATATGACAAGAAAAAATAGAGTGGAGAACAGAATAGGGCAGGAGGCAAGGAGAGTGTGACTGTGGAGCATCAGAGCCATACGCTGGCTGGAGGTCAAGTTTTACAAACTTACAAGTAATCTTCAACACAACACTTGGCTTGCAACAGCTGTGGCGGGAAGGTCTTCGGGGCCTGTCGTGGCAGCAACCCAAGAACCTGCTTGTGGACACCGGCGATGAGGGAGGCCATCAGGCTGAAGAAGGAGGCCTATCGTGCTTGGTTGTCCGAGAGGTCTCTTGACCGCACGCACGCACGCACACACACGCACGCACGCAAACTCATCTGGCCTGGGAGGGCCTTGGTCAACAGTGATAAACACTTTGGGCATCCCCCCCTTGGAATATCTGTGGAGAAAGCTTTGATTAAAGTTGGAGGTGCAAGGTGGACTTGCAACATATAAGCATATCAGAATTTGCTGTCAATCAGATCCAAATGGATTCACTCTACTAAGTGACAACATGTTTGTTCATAAATAAATCATTATTTAGATGATACACAGTAAAGGTCCTGAAGCCCACCCCCTCTATGCTAAAGGAATTGTTGTTGTTGTCTATTGGGTTAGGTTGTCAAGAGGGTATAGCAGGATTGCACTTCCACCTTCATCATGATCCCCATGTATAAGATGAAGCTTCTTCTCGATACTGGAGCCAGGTATTTAAAATCTGTGTAGACTGTTTTAACAGCCTTTTTGGTCTAAATGTAAAGACTAAAAGGTCTGATGGGCCCTCATCCAATTTTTATTTTCTCTTTCTCTACATCTGTCTCTTTACTTCTTGTGCTGACAACATGTCATACTCCCATGCAGCGAAACCGGTGCATGTCTTCCTAAACCACAATTACCACAGGAAGATTCCTCCACAGCATAATATGCTTCGTTAAGCTCAGTGAGCCTAAGCACTCAGAAATTAGTGCCGGAGTCAGTCGCACACATCTACACCACATAAACGCTTTGCTTTCAGTTGCCTGACACTAAATAAGTCTGGCTGCATGTGCTCTGTGATACTGAGCTCCTTAATAGGAGTCAATGAACTCTGTCCAAAAGCCCTTTCGAGGAGCTCCATTTTCAGACACTTCGCCAGAATAATAATCATCACTGCTGTCAGCTTTTAACAATACAGATAACTACAGAGTGGGAAAAAAAATGTCAGATTTCACTGAAACTAATAGTTTAACTACTATTCAGCATGGCAATACCTTTACAACAACCCAATTGGAACGTCACTACCTTGACTTTTTCTGGACAGTTAAATTAATATTTGTAATATTTGTTTGTACAGGGTGATGATGATGGCCATAAGTCATGAGAACATTTATTGTTAGTGATGCTGCATGAAGGCATTTTTCTTGATTCCTCTGAGGGATCACGTCTCAGTTGCAAACAAACCTAGCATGGCTCCTCTTTCTGTAGGAGGGAGATCATTGGCGAGAATTCAGCAACGTCACAACGGACTGGCTGCTAACTATCAGCCCCTCTTTGCTTGGTGTAGCTCCAACATCATTTTTTATCTGTTTATTTAAAGCACTTTATTTTCCTATTTTAATTAGCACCAATAACATTTTAATTAGCTTAAGTCACAGCTTGTATGGTTTCTCTTCTTGGGTCTCTTGGATTCATGGATATTTAATGAGTTTCAGAATTTCTTTCGTACATATTTGTACTTGTGTATTGAAGATCATTATATGTGAAGGTATTTGTTGCTTTGCATGTGTGGGTTTGTTAAGCAGACATTTTTTAAATTGATGGAGTCTAACAGAGGAGAATATGGAGAAATGATCTTCATTCAAGAAGGCAGTGGGGAGGAGTGAACCTGTTAACCTTCAGTATGAAAGCAGGGTAGGAGGGAACTAATGAACCATAATATTTTTGCAGATTTACCTGCTGCCTTTTCTCATTTACATGGAGCAAACTAAAAGTTATAGGATTAGGAGCCCATTGATGTTGCCCTATGAGACAAATTGAAAATATATGGGATAGATCTCATGCATTTAAATAATGACAATGTTTTCAGATTACAAAAAAAAAACCTTATCCCCCAAGACAGTTTGGTTGAGGACAGCAAGAAAACCCAACAAGCTATTTCTGGAAACAGAGTCTTTAAAAGATAATCTGCTATATCATATATGGCAGATCCATCTATATGTTGCATATTTCTTACTTGCACAGGAGACATTTTGTTTCTATTACCTCTTAACAACTAAATGTTTCGGAAGGAGCAAGATCCACATTTCTATTAACTCAATACGGAGTCACAGGTCTAACATGTCATGCATGAAAAACAAGGAGATAGTATCAGTATCAATATCATTGGTGATTTCATAGACTTGGGGTCTCATGAAACTCATGAATCAAAAATAAAAGCATTGGGGCTCATCCCCGTTTCATTATTATTATAAGATCATGCAGCTTTCTGCTGACTTGCACTATCACTCGTCTTGTCATACTACACCACTGGATCGGACACTTCCCAATTTCTTTAGTACAATACAAATCAAAATCAGGTATACTGGGATGAAGCAAACACGTTTTCAATTGAGTCATCAAGACTGGTACAAAAGTTCAAAAGCATCACAAGCAGAAGCTGACAGAGAACAACTGTTGTGTGCAGCAAAATAAGAACACGCCTCTTTGAGGCTCAACTGAGATTATAGCTGCCAGGAGGCAAAGACACACAGGTGACACTAATGAGAAACCGGTGAAACCAATATGGGTGGGGTAGACAATCAAACAGGAGGAAAGGTAAAAAAGGCAGGTAGTTACACTTAACAGAGGCACCGAAATAAATGAACTGCAAAGCAGAACAGGAAGTAGATCAAGACAAGATACACAAGGAAGAAAACTGCACCAAGGAAAGCATAATTGAGCGACTGGGGAGCAAAACAAAGTGAAAATACTGAAAAATGTCCAAAACACAAATAGCTAAAGTTTTAGTCAAGATCATCACAAAGACCAGCCATACAGTGAACGATCCAGATAAGAGCAACAGATTTGTAGTTGTATAGTATGCCTAACTAAGGGGTTAAAATCCTGATGACTTATTTCCCATGAACTCAATCACAAATTGACTTTAGGTCATTACTGCCAAATTATTGACATTTAGTGTTTATGGCAACAATATCTTGAAAATATACATCACCCTCACTCATACACAATTGCCGTTTATTTATTGATACTATTTGTTAGATATTGTTTATTCACCATCATCTTCTTGAACAATTAAATAAAGATGCTGGCAATCAAACACAAATATACATCTTATATGCATGTTAAAACTTTTTTTCAACTTCCAATTTGACAGTGAATAATGAGTAAAGCAAGGTTTTAAGCAGTGTAGACATTTAATTCCAAAGAAAATCCAATTTGTGTTCTACAGCGACAGTGGTGGAAGTATGAGCTCAACAAATCCTGACTTTTGACAAAGGCTGGAGTTAGATGTTCAAGCTGTGTCAAAGCCATTCAACAGAGCATCAGACTTTTCACTGACGATATAAACTGTTGGCAACTGCAATAAGTTCCTTGGTTTAAGTATTCATGTCTATATACTATAAAATAATCTTAACTGGTTTGCGTTTTTAATATATATATAAATATATATATATATACACACACATCTTATTCTCCTTTTTCCAGCTTCTAGTTTCAAGTTCACATTTATGAATTCCCCAACTCCCTCTGCTTCTTGTCCTCACCTCCCTTTTCTTGCCTTTGGCAATTTTTACAGTCTAGTCAGCAAAAAGACTGTGAGAGACTGCTCCTCACTTTAACTTCATTACGTCCAATTAGCGTCCTTGTCCTTCAGCACAGTTCACAGCAATGAGACCCAGCACTTGCGACCTTGCACTTGGAATTGATGCAGAAATAGTTTTATTTCTGGCTTTGTGGCAGGGGTGTTTGATTTTTCGTTCTGTGTACTCTTTTAAAATGTGTTGCTGTCACATGGTGTTGTGTTGTTTTCTATTTTTGCAATACACATGTCTGTGTATTTCTCTACACTTAGTTTTATGCAATTTTAAGCTGTTAACTTGATGCTGCGCGCCCGTGTCTTACAAGATCTTAGCCTGCATTACTGCGGTCCCCCAGTTACCCTCTCTAAAAATGTCCCGCTCATACAGCTCCAGTTTATAATCAAAACATCCAATAATGCACCAGTCATTTATATTTAAAGTCAAAGTAGTGCTCCAAATGTTAATTCGATTCTGATATGTTTCAAACATCAAGAACATTTTTTATCCAGTCTTAAAGGCTAAGGTTTCGACAGCATATACAAGTACCTATGTGCACTGGTTCCTCCAAAAAGTATAGTTTAATTAGCACACATCTTAACACTGTGCACCTTAACTTTCCAGACATGCAGTAGGTGTGGCTTGCAACCCAGCACCAGGCAAGTCATTAAAACTCTCTTAACTGTGGCTGCAACTAAATTGAACTGAAAACCAGCCGTGACACAACATTCAGTTTTTATTTCCAAATGGTTGTTTGAACACTAGCTACCACTTTAATCTTTGGGGAAGGTCATCCATTTTCAATTAATTAACTTTTTTTGGGCCCAATCTCTTTCTCCAGTCCAAATCAGTGGTTGCACCGGTGAGGTGCTTTAAACTATAAAATCCCAATCTTATTCAAAATATGTAAACATAATTACAAACAAGATAAAGATAAAGACAATGCTACTGCCTTGGTCTTGAATAATATTTGAAATTCCCCTATAACTAATAACCTACCTGCTCTAACCTGGCATCATTTTCACTAGTAAGACAGCAGCTTTCAATGTTTACAAGCGTTTTTATCAGAGTATGTATTATCCACTGAGATGTGGCCATAGGCAAGAATGGAATTAGCAAAAAAAAATGGTTTTAAAGTGATTAAGACGTTTGACAGAAAATAACAACCCTAATCCTAACAACATCATTTATCTCAATAAGCCATCTTTTTCAACAGTGCATCGCCATCAAATGTGGTAAACCCAAATCTGTCGGATTGACACTGATCCATCCACGTTCAGGCCTCCCTGCTTTTTTAGGCACATGTAGAGAAACTAATGCAACAAGGAGGATTTGGGCTTTTTATGCTTCTACTAATACTGAGGCACTGCGGCAATCTTCCAGCCTGTTCATGCTGTTCCATTGTGCAGTTGAGATTTCCCATACGTCTTCATTTTGTGTCCAGCTCCACAGAAATCCAGGAGAAGTGAACGAGAGCAGAGCTGATGGATTGCACCCAGGGTCACGCATGACTTAGCATCTCGTTAGCTTCCCTACACGAGCGGAGGCGGTGGAACAACGGCAGAATTTACAGACACACTGGAGGTGTGGTAAAAGGTAAATGAGCTGTCTGTTTCTGCTGAGGTCACAGCTTGTTTTCTGGAGGTGACTGGCTTCCGCATCTTCAGTGGTAACACAATGTGCTCTGCTTTCATGCCAGCTGTTCATTTTATAGCTAACAGAAAGGGTGACACACTCGTCTGAGCAGGATTTCTACTCCCACAATCTGTAACGCTACCAATTAGAAAAAAAACACGCAGTTGCTAAAAGTTTGAAAGTAATATGCAATATAGATGTCCTGTAAGGATCAAATAGTAAACAAACTGAGTCTGCAGTTACCAATTCTGCAATTTTATAGATTTGCGGAATATTCAGCTGACAAAGGTGTACCTAATTGGATTTATCCAACATGCTGTTGAGTAGCGAATCAAATATATAGTGCAGTAATAACAACAATAGTTGCAAATGATTAACATAGCAAAATGTCAGGCAATGCATATACTGCAGCACTAGCACTTCGAGATTATAATTTATGCAGTATGTAAGGTTTAGCTAATGCAAACTTCATAGGTCCAAGCCATCGAGTTACATAACATAGCTCACTGAAAAATGTGTAGACTTAATATGACTTAAATGCATACACACGGTTTATATATCTGGACCCAAACAAGGAATAACTAGTCGATTTCTAGTTTAAGCAAAGCTGTTGCTTGTCCTGCTTTTTAAACACATATGTGGGTATCGCTTTTTCATGAGGTCGTATCGTAAAACTGTTGAGACTTTTCTGTGTTCTCATTATTGCACTGAAGAAATGTGGTTCACAATGTCAAGGATGGTTGGACTGATTTGAAGCCATCCCCGGTAAACGGTGATGGCAAAGTGGATCCAAGTCAGAGTTAACGTACTGGAAAAAGTCTTGTTTTTGTTACCACCATGCTCACTTCTAGACCTCAGAGATGATCATTAGAAAATACATGTCTGTAAATCAGGACACACAAGATCTGTTATTTTGTCTTTGAAAGACACCATTTCATATCTTTGGGCTCCAACATGCAAAGAGATGCAGACATGTTCAGGAGTTCATCAGAGTACTTGTCATGAGACAAAAAACCCAAGAAATTCCTGCTGGAAGCACTGGAAATGAAAGGCTATTGCAACAATATTAGCACTTCAAACATAAAAGATACCTTGATTTAAGTGCCGCGCAGATAAAGAAAAAACTGTGATAATAGAGACCACAGAAAATATATAAATCCAAATTTTCTGTATTAATGTAAATGGAGCACATGGATAAGGATGGATCTGCTGTGAACACCACATAACCTTGTAACATTTTCTTTGGGAGATATTGTAATAATAACCCTGTTAGAGTAGCAAATCTATATTATGGGGCCTCCCTGAACCCTTTCTTCTTCACGTGGAAAATGATGTGTCAGTGAGCGCAAATGCAATGGGCCAATTTCCAAAATCATTACAAACTTGGTTCGGACAAAGAATAAAGAAAAGTGGATAGGGAAGGAAAGCAAATAATAAGACAATGTCATTATTTGTATATTGTGTGTGTTTTTGTTTATGCATGATTTTTCTGAGCATTAATGTGTTTACAAGGATGCTTCTAAAGCCTCTCCCATGCAATGCCGGTTTCTGCAGCCCATTTTGTGATGTGTGTGCCGGTATGTTATGTATGCTTCGAGCATACCTTTTTTTTTTTTTTTTTTCCTTTAATGTGTGTGCGTGTGCATCAAGTCAGCCCAAAGCCAAGCTGACAGACAGCTTCCCTCTGAGGAGCCCCTTAGTGTTTCTGATTGATCGTCATAATGCCAAGGTACAGGCCCTGTCCTTGGTGCCAATGCTAATCGCAGCATCATGCATATTTATGAGCTTCTTGGGAATCAACCAGCTAAATAAAGGATGAGGCCGTTGGCTCAGAGCTGTGTTCATCACTGACTGATTGATTAGAAAAAGAAATCAGCCTATAAAGACCTGTGTGTGTTTTTTTCTCTCTTCTCAGATCATAATGGGAGCTCAGGCAAACAAAAAGGGGACGTTTCCAGATTAAAAAGTAGTTGAATAGAATATTTGTTAGTGAAGAGTTTTCCCAACAGGAGTTATTTTCTGGGTATCCACTTTATAACCATGGCATTGATTAGTAAAATGTGTAGCTAGTTATATTATTTCTGCCATCAGTGGATTTAATAATTAAATATAAAGAGGCTGTGAGGCCTGTGAAAAAGGCTTTTCCTGTGCCAGCGGCCTAATAGCATGTATATTTAAGTTTTACTGTTAGATGATGTCAAGCATCTATAGTAAATGAAGGGGGGGGGGGGAAATCAGACAGTCTCAAGACATGGTATAAAGCGCAACCAAGTTCATTTCAAGGGAGAGAGTTCTGTTATAATTTCCCTCTGGTGGACCCAAAACGAAGGACACAAGCACTCTGTCCCTTCAGTTTGAAGGAAGACTCAGTACAGGTTCAAATGGTCTAGATGTGTTAGCACACCAGTGGATGAAATGGTCTGGCTCCGGGGGGAGAGGTGAGCTGGCTTTTGTAGAGCAGAGCAGCTGACAAGGAGATGAATCTCAGCTGTGCAGTTAATCAGCAGGAGGCCTCTCCCATCTCCAGGTGATCACAAACACACACACACACACACACACATGGAGAGGGACAGACAAGGAACACCGGGGGAAGGGAAAAACTTCAGGAAAATGGTGGCAGGTGTTCCCTGTGAAACAGATGTTGGCTGTTATGATTTTTTCAACCCAAATCACAATCTTTTAAAGAAAGAGTTGAGATCACGTTCAACATTTTGGTCCCTTTTATTTCGTGTTAACCACATATCAAACAACTAAACAACCAATGGTAATGGTATCACCAGATCTATACAACACTTTGCTAGACAAATAATCATCAGAATAATAATTATACAAAAGAAATGTACAAATTCAGGGCAAAAAAATTAAAAATAAAACTCAAATCAGGAAAAGTAACGAAAATATATAGTACAGATGAATGGCCATCAACTGAAACATTACAATAAAGCCTTAGTTGAAATAAAAAGGTTAAACATTTCTGGCATTCACGCCGTCTTAAATGCAACATTGTCTTAATAGGTCCATTAATGAGCCTGAATGGAGTCTCGCAACAAAAAAAAAACTAAGCGACTAAGGGCAGAGTGAACATTTGCTAACCGAACAATTGTTCACAATTTACCTTTGTCATATGTAAAGTATCAGCATTATTATCCCCTAAGACTTGCTGATACAACATGATGGCTGGGATTAAAGCAAATCACATATTGGTTACTTTTTTTTTTGGTTTTTGTTTATTATTTCTTCAAGATACTGGCATACAAAAGTTTTATCTTCATTGCTTTTAATGATAATTCTAAAATAGATCTGTGTTGTCTGAAAATGAAGCCCTTACTCTGGTGTTTGGCTTTTTGTTACCTCACAATTTATTTGTGAGTTTTCATTGCCCAAAGTGGCAAAATAATCATTTCTCAGTTTTGTCGACTCAATGCAGTTGAGAGAGAGCTGGAAAAAAAAAACGGTTTTGTCCTCCTGACATCTTAACATTGGACAACAGAGATAGTAAAAATGTCTGATCAAATGACGGGAGTTAAAGGGTAGCCCAGGGCTGGCAGTCTCAATAACTCCCACTCTCTGGCAAAAGTCCTTTGAGCCGTAGTAGCATCTGAATTTCTTTCTTTATTTACTTTCTTCCATCCTGGGTCAATCACCAGCGTGAATAATTTCCTATTTGCCTGTTGAGTGAGTTTGTCCAATTATTTTTTTAAAACCTGCACACCTCAATGGGCTTGGCAGAAAGCAAATTTGAGGCTTTGCCGAAGAAAAGTGAAGTGACCTGTTTCTTTGCTTTTGTGTTTCATTTTAATGATAGATGGCAGGCCAGGGAAAGCTGCTGTTTTTGCTCCAATTTATCCGGATTTTAAGTTTATTAATCATGGGAAAAGTTAATATTGCCGTTATTCATGTTTATTCTGTCGTGAAACTTTTCTGTCTGGTATCATTTTAGAGAGAAACACTTGCAAAAATGTGTTCCCACATGCTGCCTGTTCCTGCTTTGTGTCATGCTAATACTGCTTAGCCAAGCTGCATGTATCTTAAATCAGATTAAACCAGACTCACAGCCACATGAGCTAAACAAGGAATGACAACTTCTCCATTCAAAACAAACAAAAATACTGCAAAGGCAGGTCACACTGTACTTGATGTTATCAAATGTTAGGCTTTTGGATGAATGCTTTTTCCAGTCTCTAGTTCAGCGGTGTGGTTAACACAGTTGGGCCAGTCTTGATAAAGTATATAAACATGTAACACATTGTTTAACATTGTATGAAGGCAAAGCAAGGGTTAAATACCACATTACCAAACAAAGTAAAAAAGTATTTCGCTTTGTTTCCCCTTCAGCATATAAATAAGTGCAGTTCATGCCACTTAAGCGATGCTGGGTTTTGTGGCTGCCTCACTGTTTAATTCCTCATTGTAAGTCATTCTGGTAGTGGGGGTCAGCTAAATGTGCAATATGCAACAAATATGTATCAATCTGATGAACATGTCTAAATTTGAAATTGTGGTAAGGTAACAATAGACTTTATTCACTGAAGTGCTGAAAATGACTCTGACTGAACAGTGTATTAAAATAAAGAACTTTATTCAGAATGATTCTGGTGGTCTGTTTGTTTGGTTGACTGTGGTCAGTTAGATGTGCAATATGCAACACATATATATCATTCTGAGTTTTTGGACAACATGTCTCGTTGTTAAGTTCGTGGTGAGTTAACATAACACTATAATCACTGAGTTGCTGAAAATGACACTGACTGTGATACAGTGTATTGAAATGACGAACTTTCTTCGTTGTGAGTCTGGTGCGTGTGCATGTTTGTCTGTTTGTTTCTTTGTTTGACTGTGGTTGCCTTATCTATCTTATTTACAGTAAAGGTGGATTCACACTACAAGATTTTTATAAGACTGACTTCCAATAAAGCCATCAAATTTGTTTGTCTTACCGGCTCCCCAAAAGAAGTGAAGTTGAGGCAACAACTCTGAAATCTGAAAGGCAAGGCAATGTTTACTTAACTTTGGTAAAATGCTGTTTCTATTCTGCACCATGCACCTGACTCCACTTCTAATCGCTATCAACGTGTTCATTCTCCTTGTATTTGTAACCATGTAATTGTCCCAGTAGAAGACAAAAGTTTTTGTTAAAAGTAAGTAAATAATAATTCATATGTTTGTCTTGATTCAGTGTGATAGTAAAGGGATCATGCTGAGAATCTTCGTAGCCAATTGGCTAATACAAGTACCATTTTTAGCATCCACAATTTCCACAGTCAAGAGCCTCTTAAGCCACGGGGAAATTTAACAGGCTGTGAAGTCAAAGAAAGATGACAAAAATATTAATTTGAGTGTTTGTTGATATTCACTTTGATCCATCTAATCTGAGCTAAACTCAGCCAAACATTTTACTTGCTATCAAAAAAAAAAGACTGCAGAGTTGAGGCCTCACTTGAACTTCAGCTAACTTTGACTGTATCCAAAAAAATCTTCCAGTGTGTATCCAGCATTCAGAGGGAGACAACATTCAAGGCATAGAATATATCTAAAAAGGAAATACTGTACAATAGTCACATCACAGCCCAGCAGAGAGTAGAGAGAGAAAGAGAGCGGGAAAAAGTGGCGCTTTTTTTTTAACATCTGATTTTGTTTTTTTCACGTATAATTTTTTCTTTTCCCTTTGTACAAGCATGTAAAGTTCCAAGTGTTACTGAAGCAAACGCACACCAACACACACACTCTCATACATACACAAAATTCACCAGTGTGTATGTTTGTAGCTCTTTTACTTTGTACAGATTGTGTGTTTGTGCTGTCACAGACCCACATAGATAAACCCGCATACACTCAATATGCAAGCATGCCCTTTACCATGATATGCACACACATGTGTACACCTTCTTAAACACACACACAATCACACAGGCACACACATATACACAGGCACACATGCTCACAGGTTGGGTTGTTGTCGCACAAAGCAATTTTGCACTTTGTGTGTCTCAGTGTTGAGAATGACAGGCAGCGTCAACAGCAAATCGGAAAACAGAGCCTTGGCCCACAGCCAATCAGAAAGAGCTGAGAGCCTCCAGAGCTACTTCATAGCAGAACTTGTACTGCTCCTACACAGGGACAAACAGAAACACACATTTAACATCAGTTAATTCATTTTGTAATTGTTACACATTACAGACCTTAAGAAAAGAGTACCTTTGTGTAGAATATTTAAAACTTTACTTTTTTTATCATGTCCTTGGGTTAGGAAAGTAGCAGTTCTAGTGGGCTAGGGTACAATTAAGTCTCGAAGAAATGAATGTAATTCAATATAATATTTTCTGAAGGCAAAAAGACACAAACGTGTGTGTGGGTGTGTGTGTGTGTGTATGCTTCTATCTATCCTCGGCGGGGGCTTCAACTGTAATACACACACAGGGGACACAAATTGAAATCCCAACAGCTACAGATAGAGAGACTTTAGAGACAACAACGTAAATGCAGGGAGCTGGAGACGGCATTATTTCAATGAGAGACCCTCAGCGGAATAGTGAATCAATGAGTGTGTGTGTATTTGAGTGTATCCAAAGGCTGAACTGTATTACCTGTCTCACACACAGTGTAGGTGTATGTAATGTTTGTGCTTTCATGTAGCGCAATGGATTTGGCTGAATGTATACATATGCCTGAAAAATCTATATTTGGGTTAGTGCAACACATATAGCATATATAATACATACATATCCCATGATATTATATTTGTGGCATCAACTTTGTTTTCATAGGTTTATCTTATAGAACATTTAGAGTTTCAGACAACATGGTTGGTTGAACATCTCATTGTTTGTTACTGCCAGTGGTTTTAGACTCCGTTTAACATGTTGCATATGTTATAGAACAGCAGGTCTGGGCTTGATGTTTTTTTTGATGTTGATAGCTCTATGAGAAATACTAATTTCAGACATCCTTAAAACATTCCACCTTCAAGATCATATCCACCAGCAAAGTATTTGATTATCATACCCTGATAAAATATGTATATTGTGAGTCCTCACCATAGTCTCCACCATATTAGTCTTGTTGTTCCTCAATGTTTTGACGGTATGGAAAACATCCACGATGTTCTGCTGCTGGATCATCTCATTGATGCTGCAGATGGCACAGAACGTTCCAGAACGACCTCCGCCGGTACTGCAGAGGAGGGAAGCAGGGGGAAGGAGGGGAGACATTCATCATTTAAGACCATCATCATCATTATCCTGAAAACGAGGGTTTGTCAGCTGAAATCAGCTTACCCTTGATTGAGTGAGAAAGAAAGAGATTAACAGTGTGAATGACATTACAGCAGGATGGAAATATCTTCAAAAAAATGTGTTGCTTTTTAAGTACATTTAAGTTCAAGATACATTTGAGTTTATGACGGAAGGAGAAATAATGTTTTAGAATAAAATGAGTTGGCTTTAATCCTTTCATCTCCATTACATGGGTTAAACATCACAAAAGTTGAAGCACAAAAAGAGAACAGATGCTCGAAATCGAAAATGACTAAACTAATTGCATACAGGTTCCAGAAAGGCAATCTTCGAAACATAACACATTTTTAGAATGGGAAAAGTGCACCAATTAAAATTGAGAAAAAGGCTAACTGAGAGAAATAATGACAGGAAGTGACAGCCATACAAAGAAGTCAAACCATAGAGTGAAAGCGGTACTAATGGATAGATTTTTTTCAAGTTGAAGTTTCAAACTTTTCTTAGACTTCAAACCCGAACGCTGACTTGCAGCAGTAGACAAAGGGGCAGTGGTGCAAACAAATGTGCGTGTTTACTCTCTGCCCCAATCAGCAGTCAGTGTTCTGCCAGTCAGACCACCCACCATGAAAAGAGCTGTAGACTCTCCCATCTCACCTGGTTCCAGCTGAATTCCTTCAGCAGCCATTCTGAATAAAACATTCGGGTAGCGAGAGGCAGAATGCCAGCGGTCACAAAAATGACGCTTATTTTCCACCTGATCTGCATCAGTAATAGAGGCAATTTTTCTTTCCATTCAGGTAAGCGCCAATTATTGATCAAAACTTCATGAATGCTGAATGCCATATAATGTAACTCTTCCAATAAAGGGTTAAAAATAAACTAGATTTTTTCTTTCAATATATATATACTCTACTATACCAATGATTGAAAAAGGTTTTTGCAGAGAAGCTGTGAAAATACACCTTTACACCGTGAAACCAAGCATTTCCATCAGGCTTCATTTGAATTCCTATTTAAACTATCAGGGTGTTGGACACTTCAATACGCTGGGTTTGAATATTTGAGACTAGGTTATTTATTATTTACGTCTTTTCTGACTTCATGTTTGTTTTATTCTGTCGAGAAAAACAGTTTTTACATCAATGCTGTGAGGTATGTCTCTAGGTTAAAATCCATAAATATTATGACTAATTGCTCAGGAACTGCAGTAAAATCAGGACATGACAAGACGCATGTGGTATTGAGTGTCCAAGAAACTGAATAACTAAATCAATTTACTAGATACAAACTAGTATCGGACTGTCATCAAGCCCTTCAATCAAAGAAGTACCAGCTCAATGTCAATGCAGCTAATGTTTATATGATTATTCTGGGTTTCAGAGATTCGGGTATGGTAATTTGCGCCACAACAATGTCTTGGCTAAATCCTGCGCAATGAAGACTGATAAAACCGATGTAGCAATCAATGTAGTTGGTTATTAGGTGAAAGAGACATTACTCCAGATATTAAGTGCTACATGCTGTGAATGAACAGGGAAGACAGCTCAATATGTTTGTTGGTGTCGTCGATCCGAGATGTATATTTATGTGTTTGAATAAATAAAGCACAGCGAGATTGCCGCATTAAGTGTGCTACTACAATTTCCCAACAGATGAGACATGTGTTCGGCATTTAAAGACCCATCAGACTCCAACCTCTAGGACAAGTGGAGCGCAGAAAAAGTAATCAATTTCGCCTACTACTGATTTAACCATCATGTTTCTCCTTATCTCTGGTATTACTGAGTCTGTGAAATCAATACCTGTGGCTGATTAGCCAGTGTAGCTGTCC
This sequence comes from Colistium nudipinnis, assembly GCA_016785305.1. Classification (NCBI taxonomy): domain Eukaryota; kingdom Metazoa; phylum Chordata; class Actinopteri; order Pleuronectiformes; family Rhombosoleidae; genus Colistium; species Colistium nudipinnis. Next base: position 128,698 of record JAFBJU010001120.1, read on the forward strand.
TTAGCCAGAAGCAGAGAAAGCTTACATTCCCGTCACTCACATTCACCGGGGTTGATTGTGACAGCCAGCGTAGCATGTGATTACAGCTATATAAATTTGCACATACATTATTTTTGTTGTCTTCAATAGGATACACACAAAACGATTATTACTAATTCTAATATATGTGAATATTATTTAGTTTGTTACTTTAATTTAAAGTGATGGATGGACAGTGTTTAGTTTTTTGCCCACAGGGTGGATTTAATCACGGAATCAATCGCTATCAGAGATGGTTTAGGGCTAGAGGTCAAATGATGGGTTATGTACTGTATCTCTGTCGCAATATTTATTTCCAGACCAGGGCACCATGCATGTAGCCATTGAATTGGTGGATAAGGGTCAATAATTAAGCTCGGATCCAGCAAACTGGTTTCTGTATTTGACTGTTAAACCATTTAAGTCTAACAGCTAAAGAACACTTATTTTAACTCTCAGCCAGGGGTAATGAGCAAATGGCAGAGTATGTATTAATAGATTTTCACACACATTTAATATAAAATATGTACAATACGCACATGATGTCACTGATTTCATTCCATGTGAACTTTCTAAAAATCCCTATGTATGTAAGAATTATACATTTCAGAGATTGTATTTTACGCACGCACACACACATACACGCACACACACACACACACACACACACACACACACATAAAAAGAAATCTAAAAAATACCCTGGAAAGCAAACAAAACTTCATGGCAGCCAGAGGAAACAAATCAGTGCCAATTCTGAATGGCACCAGTGATGGGCTTAAGGCAACTTTTTGATTGTAGGTGACATTGCTAAATGGATTAAAACATTAGCTTAATTACTAACTAGTACCTTTAAAGCATTTTGAATGAGCTATGTGTCATTATAATGCCAAATATTATTGCTGCACTCCAGACATATCTGAATCGTAATTAATGTTCAGGTTAGGCTATCTGTATGTTCTTTTACAGTAATCTCAGTATCCCCTTCCCTCTGTCACACTACTGCACATACACACTGGCAAATGTGCCCTCACAACAATGACCTTGATTTAACCCTTAAACACCTAAGCCTCAAAATGGCCGCCTGGACTGCATAGCTTATTTTGACTATAAAAGGAAATGTTCTCTGGGTAAGTGCTTCTGCCCATGTTCCCAGAACACCAGAGCCTCATATCTGGCAGATATTTACAATTTACTGAATGTTGTAGACCAGGGGTCTCTAACTTCTCTTGACATCAAAGTTTAGAGTTAATGCGGCCCACACACTGGGAGCCACAAAACCCTGTTGACATTTAAAATGAAATAAAACTGCATGTTTTTTTTGCCTTTATGCTACTGTATACATAAACAAAATATAATGTGTTACATTTATGAAGTTAGTGTGGTCAGCAGTGAAAGCATATGAACCTGCCCACGTAGCACAAAACGTTCTGTTTTCTTCACTTTTCGTTTCTTAAAATTCTCCATACTTGGCCTACCTGGGGTCGAATATGTTGACACATATTAAGACCGACAAAAACTTTTTACAAGATCACCATAATCTTCAAATTTAGAATTACATTTTAAAAACAGACAAACTAAAATAAAATAGATTTAATTAAATACTCATTATTTATTTTCCAAAATCCATAGGGAGCCGTGGGTTGCCGACCCCTGCTCCTAGGTGTTTTTTTTTGTCAATTTTGGGATACAATAGCACAGGTCCGGCCCAGCCTCACCTAGACTCTACCTCCAGCGGCCCCCAGGTAAGTTGAGTTTGAGACCCCTGTTGTAAACATTGAAATTGCACCTGGGTAAGACATTTTGCATGCTAAATATAAACATTGCATAGGTCTAAAACTATTTACAATACAAGTTGTGATTCTGTGTCTTCCAAGAGTTAACATGAATCATTTCAACTATAAAAAGACGCATACACAGGAATCGCACATTTATCATTCTAGGATTTTGGGTAGATTTAGCATGCTAGTGCACAGTTTGTTCCTGTCCTCATTTCATCTACAATTAAATGTACTCATTTGTGAGGCATTTTTATTGAAATTGATTTACAACTGACAGGTCAACACTGATGCCTCGGTACTGTAGAGGTCCTTGAGGTAAGTTCTAAGTGCCACATTCGATCAATAAGACTGAGTCTGGCAGATCAGGTTAAAAAGTCCCTCTCTTGACAAGCTTTAGTGACTCTAAATTGGTATGGAAACCATCACCCAGCAGAGCACCACTCAGCTGGCCCAGATGGTTCCAGTGCATCTACAGCGTACGACAGACTGCTGACCTCACATCGCAGGGCATTCTTTGCACCATACAGGTCCGAGGGACCAACGGCGGCGGCAGTTTGCAACGGACTGCTGACTTCACCTCGCTGCAATTCGTCAACCCTGCCAGATGAAGCACTAGCCAGTACAACAGGGTCACGCCATTGCAGCCATACCTCTCTCAAGTCCTACTAGCAGCACAGCTGGCTGGAGCAACGATGAAGCTGCCACTTACTTGAATCTGGCATTGGAGGGGAGAGTGTTGCTGGTACTCCAAGCTGTCAGCGTGTAGAACACCCATGGAGATACAGGATCTCAATGCCCTGACTCTGCCGCTATCACCAAGAAGGAGAAAATCTGGGCACATTTGCCGCAGATGTGCAGCTGTATGCTCAGCACGGCTACCACCAGTTCCAACCGGCCGCCCAAGAGGAGCTTGCACTCCATGCCTTCCTGCGGCGAATAACACCAGAGCGGCTGCATCTGCACGTTCGCCTCACCATGCCCAAGGCCCTCAGAGAGGCTCTCCTCCTGGACCACTCTTCATCGGGTGGCCCCCAACCAACAATCAACTTATGACAATGTACCTGTTGGCTCAACGGAATGACCATGGCATTCCACCTTGGACCAAAGAAGGGGAACCAGGGCAAACATCGACAGGTCGCTTAGCAGCTCTTGCCCCACGATCACCAAACCCCTGCACCTCATCCTCCACCACCGACAGCCCTGCACAGCTGCAACCGGCCATTGCAGGGCCATTTCTGTTGAGACGTCCCAGGCCATACATGAACTATGGCAACGCAGTAGCAGCTGACCCAACCCACAATAGCGTTACCAGCTATGCATTGCTTGGTTTTATTCAATTTACTCTGTATAGAATTGCTATTTGCTTTTCACACAGTAATTTTATTTATTGTTATTTATTTTTTAGATTTTTATTATTCTTATTTTTTATTCTTATTCCTTTTGGCGTTCAGAGTGGACAGCATATTAGGAATGTCAATGTACATCTAATGTATACATGACAATAAATGCTTGAATCTGAATCTTGAATACATATTTGCTGCCAGAGACAAAGACCAGGCTGGTCCAGCACACTATCAACAATGGCTCTACCCAGCCTATATGTTTGAGGCCCCATTGGCTAAACTTCACTAAATTACTAAAACTATCGATGCCTCAATCCCGCCCACAAAGAAAGACTCTTACCCTCTACCTTGGGTAGACTAATTTTCCGGATCAAGTTGGTTCAGCTCCCTCGACTTGCGCATTGGCTACTTGCAAGTGAAACTGGGCCCCAAATGCAAATCCAAAGACTGTCTGCATCGGTCAAGGACTGTGGCAGTTTCGTGTCATGTTGTTTCGACTTTGCAACACACCAGCGACAATTGAACGGCTGAAAGAGAAAGTGCTGGCAGAGATGCCATGAAGCCGTGTTTTAAGGCCATGCCCAACCTGCGTGAGATCTTAACTCACATCCGTCAAGCCGAACTACGGTTGAATTCAGCTGTCACCTGCTGACAAGGGAGACAGAGTTCCTGGGCCATATTGTCAGTGCACATGGTATAGCCACTAACCACTAACTGAACGGGCAGAGGTATCGACGTTAGGGGCTGAGGCCAATGGGGCAACTTTGAGCTCCATGTGGTGGTGTATCGGAAATGGCAATCCCCAGGGAGAGGTACTGATATCCTGCACTTACTGGTACCCCAGGTGCTTCGTCACCAAGTTCTTGAGATCATCATTGGCACACTAGGGTCAGGCCATTACGGGAATGTCAAGACTCTCCACCGCCTCAGAGAAAGGTTCTACTGGGCAAATTGTCGCCAAGAAGTGGAGTTTCACATGCACAAGTGATTCTTGCACTGCCCGTAAATGACCATGGACTACTTCACTAAGCACCTATACCACAGCAGAGAAACTAGTGGAGGAGATGGGCTGGTGGAGCGGTTCAACGCACCCTGGTCACCCAGTTAGCCATGGTCACCAGTCAACATCAGCGGGACTGGGACAGCTATCTTCCCCTTGTCTTATGGTCTTACCGAACTGCAGTCCAAGAGTCCAGTTAGTGCACACCGGCTTCCCCACATGTTTTGAACGCACGGTGGAGTTGGAGTATTTCCGTCGGCTGAGGGATCATCTGCAAGATGTTCAAGACTACACCCGCCAGGTCCAGGTCAACACATTTTGCCGGGGAAGGGTCTTCAAACAATCAGACAAAGTTTGGGTGTATTGCTCTGTCCGAAGGGAGTCTCTCCAAAGCAATGGCAGGTGCCTGGCGAGGTTACAGATCGACGGGCTGAAGGATCTGCATGGCTGGCCGTGGATGGATGGTGGTGCCGTAACAAGACAGACTTGCACCCTACCGCCACCTAGCCCAGTCTGAGGCAGTAGGGGGGAATGGCAGAAATCGCACTGCAAGCAGATCAGTGTGGTTTACTGCCAGTTTTGCTTCCCGCGAGTTCCAGATGGCCGGCACCTGCGCCAGCCCAAACATTTGAGAGACTTTGTACTGAATGATGGGGTCGCAAAGACTAGCCCCTCAAGTGGGGGCTATGTAGTGACCATGTGAGGTGGTTACATTTGCATATTGTTTTTAATGTTGTCACAATGGCTGAGACTGCTGTTGTGTTTGATTAGCATGGTCAGAGTATTGGTTTTGTTATCACTTGTCGTCACGTTTTTTGGTTATTACTCAATATTTACGCATAAACAGTGCATGAGGATCCATGTCTTGTCTATCATCTTTTTTTGGTAGTCTCTGTGTGAATGTGTGAGTCTTTGTTTGAATGTTGAACTTACAGGCAGTGTACCACAGTCCTCCCATCTCCTCCATCATACTGCTCCTGCCACTTAGCCAGCCTCCGGACCAACTGGAGTATTGAGCGCTTAGAGAGGGGCGTGTCCCTGTAGGCCGGCCAGCCAATGAACTGGAAGTGCTGTACCAGGCGGTAACCGTCCTGTGGCTGTGGAGAGGGAAGAAGATTAGGATTTTTTATCACCATAGCAGCCATCACCACAATCAACATCATGCAGTCTTTGTCTAAGTGGGCCACACGACTTGAAACACATTTTAGTGTTTGGAATGGTACAACTTTTTTGAATTTCTTCTAAAAAATAATGTGCTTGTAAAAAAAAAAATCACTGCTGTATGCATGTTGGCTCTGTGATTGGCTGGCAACCTGTCCAGGGTGTATCCTGCCTCTCACCCAAAATCATCAGGGATTTGTTTAATCATTTCCGTGTTATAGACAATGACCACCTTTATTAGTCGCACAATTCAGTTGTCACTTTAACTACATTTCTTTGCAGCATTGGTCTAATTTCACGATGATAGATTCAAATGATACATAAAGCAAATTTAATTTCATGGCATTTGGCATTGTGCTTCAATTAGTTATTGTTTCAGCACAAAATGTATTAAAAAAAGAAATAAGATTGGACTGAAAAAGATGACATCTTTTAATGTTTAATTCAATTTCATGGCAAATAAAATGTTTTCTCCCGCCTGGCCTAAGGCAGTTGGCATCCACCACCAAAAAAATACCAAGACCTGCCATCACTGTCAGACTGATTTACCGCTACATTTGCATGCTGACATTTATACACACATCCAAACAAGGGTAAATGTTTTTATTCCTCCACATTCCCTTACAGTTTTCCTGCATTCCCCATGCTCCTTTTCCTCACGTTCTCTCCACTTTGTCCACCCTCCTTCAGCTCTTTACATATTCATTCTCTTTCTAAAACCCCTTCTATTCCCCTCATTCATCCTATATCCTTAATGTTAAGCCTTAGTGGTTGGTGGTATGAGCTCAGCTAGGTTGGAGCTGCTCTCACAGTGTCAGATGTGCAGTTGTAGTGATGATATGAGCCATTTCACGCTAGACCGGTGATGTGTTGAAGAGGGAGTGAGAGCGCACTAGAAAATAGGGAGTAAGATGGAGGGGAGTTCACTACGCATTATAGTAGCATGCAGACAATAGGGCACCACCCGAGTTGTGCCGTCATGGATGGGTGAGAAAATAAGATGAGAAGGGAGTAACAAGAGGAGGCATGGGGGGAGAAAAGAAAGTGAAAGGAGAAATGGTAGGGGAAGTGAGGAAGTTGAAGGAAGAGGTGGGTTCAGACTAGAATGAAAATAGAAATGAAGAAGAGAAACAAGAATACTAATGGCTAGGAATCTTCAAATTGTTCAGTTATGGGACCACCTTCTACTGCACTACCATTTTGACTCAGGACTCCGTGGCCTGGCTGCTACAGTTTGTTCACGTAAACATTTTTTTTCTTTATATTGTGCCCAGGGTGTATCATACCACTTTATACGTGAAACACATTGAGGAATACTACATAGATCTTGCAAATTAATTAAAATAAACATTAAAAAATGTACAGACAAGATACATCTCTGCAAACTATGATTGCAAAAACATGTATATGGGCAAAATGATAAGAACGGACCTTTATGTTTAATTATGATGGCTTTCACAAAGTGATTTGAAAGGACTTTACTGAACAGCACATATCCGTGAACCCATCCCTGTCAGAAATGGGTAAGACTGCATGCCATGAGTCTTCATCCAGCATTAGTGGCCAACCTGTTATTCCTATGTGGGAGTATGAGGATGGGCATGTACTGCATACATCATCAATTAAGAGGTAGACTACGAAGCTTAAGATTTGAAGCAGCTAAATCCTGATTTAAAGGAAGGAGAGAAGGCATAGTAGCTTCGACAAGATAGCCTAAACAAAAGAAGACACAAGATAGTGCCGAGACACAGATTGAAACCTAACACTATTATTAATCAGAAGTCGGTAATGGGTGGCTAATGGTAATTCAGTATGATATAAAATATGATGTCATGACATGATATAAAATGAAGATTATTACCAGGGGTGCACATAAGAGGTACACAGGTTCGCATGTGCAGTAAAAACGCATAACGTCACTTGTGTCACTAAGCGCCTTTGTGTACCTGGGCATTGCCTTCGTCGACACACCCTGGAGCATCGCATTGCACACAGCAAACCTTTTCCAATGGTAATCATCTGAGTAACTTCTGAAACAAGTTGTGTGCACCCTGCTTATAACCATAGTATGGATGTAAATTTGTGTTGTTTCAACTAACTAACTAAAATCAAGTAGGGCAGTGAGAACTGTGTTTTTGTCACAACAAAATAAAAAGCTGCATACATTAATAATATGATAATATTATATTTTACTGTAAAATATGCTCTTAAAATTTAAGCAGCTGCTTTTATTACCAGAAGAACAAACTTTGAGTCTGTACGTACCCTGGCCATGTTGCAGATCCTGAAGATCCGGTTGATGATGTCCTCATCAATGTCTGCTGATATGAACTCCACTTGAATGGGACCATAGCAACACGAACTCTTCTCTGGCCAGTACTGCATACATAACTATACAGAACAGGTGAACAGTGGGGAAAGAGGCAGATAGTGAAAGAGAGAAAAATATATATTTTATAGAAATGTCCACATAGATTTTCTTTCAAAACAAGGGTGAGTAATAATCAGAAAGATGTTTTCACAAAATTGTGTGAACCTTATTTACAATCAACACTGGTTAGAGATGAGGTTACTAAATTTAGACTTTGTTGATTGTGTGATTACAATGATTAGGTTTTTTTGCATTTCAACTCCCTGGATAACTTGATGCTAGGTGTTGAATAAGCACATAAGCAACATGATGAGCATGTACTGTCTCGTTCAAGCAACAGACATCACGAAAAAGTGTTGCATTTTGACTGTTTTTCCACAATTTGAATGTATTAATTTAACATAATTTGATTGAATTTGATTTCAAATTTTAAATGTTTTGGAATAAATAACTGTATGAACAACGAATGTATGCAATGAATGCATACAGTTATTGCATAAATTCGTTGTTTGTTTCTTTACTTTTTTAATCGTTTTGGGTCAGATGTACAGTATGTATCATACAAAACAATAAATGTTTTTCACTCTAAGGGTGTAGTTTTAAGAAGTGTCAATACATAATAACATAAAAATAACCTCTGTGTGTACTGACAAGGCCTTATGATATTACAGCCAATAGGTTGAGTTAGAGCTTTTTTTCTACTAACCTGCGCTGCATCCATCTCATTGAGCATTACAATGGAAGAGCAGTTGTAGTCAAAAACCAGCCTCCAGAAGTCGCCCATGGTGTTTGGTAATGGGTGCTGGGTAACAATAAAGGCTGCTGGCTGTTTGTGGCTCTGGTGGGTTAAGATGAAACAGGGAAAAATATCAACATCAAGCATAAAATAAACACACATGTGAGCAAAACATTGCTAACAGATTGATGCATCACTAGAGCACTGTTGATGGAATTTTATTTTTAATATTTTATTTTATTAAATAAATACATACATGTATTACTGATTAGAAATTGAATTGCAGAGATGTATTCCCAGCCCCCACTTACATCCATTAATGCAGCATTGATGTAATTGGAGCTCTCTCCGTCCACAGATATGAGGAAAGGCAGACAGCGGTCAGCTGACAGAACGTCCATGCTGCGGTTCTTGTCGTGGTTTCTGGGTAACAGACCTACACTGCAGTCCTCTGGACGGACTCTGGGGGTCACTATGTTCAGAGTCTGCCAGACAAAACCAGTTAATTAATTCAATTTGAAAAGATAATTTTAAGAAAAATGCTAAGATGATAGAGCAAAGGGCCAGGCCTTGACTACCTTTGGAACAAAACATTTACTAAATTTTTTCATTCTTTAGTAAACAGCGTGTTTGTGTGTTTATGTAATAGGATACATTTCAGACTAAAATACTAAAATCCAGAGAACTGGGTAAAGCTTGTACATCAGGCTAAAACATTTGCCTCCAATTGGGAAAAAGCAGATTTTTGAAGGAGCGGTTGAGTTAGGGAAAGGTTCAAAATAAGAGTATAATGAAAGGCGATATGTTGATACATGAAAATGTGTTTATGTGTGTGCCCCCACCTGAAACTCGTCTTTAATCTGGCTGGAGTTGGTCTGTGGGTCCAGTCTGCTGATGTTGTAATAAATGGCTCGGAACTCACACACTGGTATGGCTGTGTTCCCACATAGACACGCCTCCAAGATGGCATCGTGAACAAACACATACTGCTCCTGCAACACGAGCAGAGGCAGATGATCAAATAAACGCTAGAGTAAAAAAAAAACTCACGAAGACTTTCATAGGTGAACGCAGGTTAAGTCCTGAACACTCATGTGGCCCCTGGAGTTAAGTATACTTTCTTGCTGTGGCTGCCAGAGCTGACACCTCTGGGATGTAGGAGCCACCTGTGCTAAGCCACGTCTCCCGCCTTTTCAAGTCTCCGATACACTCAGACATTCCACTGTGAACACCATTTCCATTCGCTTTGTGCTCTCGTGTGCTCCCAGCAGCCTCAAAGTGAATTAAACGGGAGAAGTGCTTTGGCCGAAAGTGTTTTCTGTGCTCTGGATCAAGTGTGCTCTTTGTGCTCCAACCAACAAGCGCGCTGGCAAAAGCGTCAGCCAACAAGAGCCACGGCAGCCACTGTGCATGTTAATTTCCCCCTCTGTCTTTCTTTCCCACAATTTTTCAACCGCTTTTCTATTTGTCTGCCTCGCATTTGTTTCATGTGGTCCCTCTCACACTTGCTCTCTTTCTTGTGCTGCTTCATCTCCCGGCCTTGTTGGTCGTTGAGAAGGCTCCTTTAAAAGGCTCACTGAAATTACCTCTTGTGGCCATTACCTATCCCAGTGACACATACTCACATACCATTTCCACTGTGCCTTTTACAATATTAATTGCTTTGTGTTGTGTGGAGCAGGATTATAATAGCTCCAAGCAGCTTTAACACTGAAACAAATTGCTCCCACACATATTAAAAGGGGAGGTTCAGGTGCATTTATCTTGGTTTCAAGACACATAAAGAGCGCATGCATGTGTGGGCACCCACACATAAATGTAGTTTTCATATTATTGCTGTCATATGAAAATAAATGAAAGTAAAAACCCTGGATAACCTAAACCTAGCTTTTCTGAAACTCATTCACACGTCAATTCCAGACTTTGGGCTTGAGCTGTCAGTCTGAGAATGAGGCAGTTTATTCCTGGAAAAAGATGACTGTTTGGAGATAAAAGGTTTTCATCAGTGGCACACATGGAAATGCAGAGGCAGGATGAATTAATTCGGCTTAAGGTAGCTTAAGAGGTAATGAATAATCTTGTTCCAAAATGAATTATTTGAAGACTAAAGACAGACTAAAAGTGATTGGTGGTACAAAAATGGGAACTAATTATGACACTGTGTGTGGATAGGAACTGACTTGACGGAGAAAAAGACAAAACTTTTTAGCAGTAGTAGGACTAGAAATATAGTGCAACACTTGTTAGACCCAATGAGCTCAGTGAAAGTAAAAGGAAGTAGTTCAGTCCCATATGCTATATAATTTGCCAATGAATACATTTACTTTGGCCATAAAGAAAAGCAAACAATGTTGTTGTATGAAGTTGAAGACAAGTCAAGTGCCCATGTTTTTGTGTAACTGTGTGTCGCAATATATAAACAACCAATACACACTGAAATCGCAATGAACTGAAATCTGTGTGCGTTTGATTTAGACAATTTGTCAGCATATTGTATACAGTATGTGTGCATTAGTAAAAAAGTCATCTATAATTCAAGGAATGTTTAATATTTATGCACAGAATGGGATGGACGACAAAAGGATGAAAGAAGCCCTTAGACACTTGTCTCTCTTTTTATGCTCCTGTACCTCCTACACCAACTTTAGACAGCACGACACACACTCTGTATATAGCATGCAAATGTTCGATGTATTCTGGCCACATTTTCATCCTTTAAAATTATTGAGTAAAATAGCCTTGTGTACATGTACATGTACACCCACCTCTGTCTGTACCATGTTGACCCGTTGGGATCTCAGCTCTCTGATGCAGTTGAAGATGTCCACCACACCTTCATTCTCTGCCATGTCAAGCATGATATCCACTGCGATGAAGCAGCCCGTCCTCCCCGCACCGGCACTAAACAGACAAATCAAAGAATCAATGTTACTGCCACAAAGAACAGCCACTTCATTAGTTGTGTATAGATAACTGCTAAAATATAAGAAATATTTAAGAAAAAATACTTCTATAGCACGCATCCACATTGTCCAAATTCAATAATTTATGCCTTAATCACAAAAATCGGAAATCTGTTTTCAATGTTAAAACAATCAGGGCCAGTTGTCTCACACACACACACACACACACACACACACACACACACACACGCCCACGCCAACGCCAACACACACACACGCGCGCGCACGCACACACTTTCATAACCCTTTTCAGGTGTTAAGGCGACACATCTTGACAGTAATTCCTATAGGGGAAGCAAGTGAACAGATGGATAGAAAGATTGAATGGGGGAGAGTAGGAGGGTTAGCAATTGGGAGCCAAATAAGGGGTCCATCACCAGGGAGTGATCAAGGGAGGAAAGGAGGCACAAATAGAGGGACAGACAGGGGGACTGAAACGATGAGATATGAAGGGATGAGATGAGGGAGGAGAGGACCTGTCTTTCATTTTGCAATCCCCCTGACAGTACCCATAGAGAGCTAGAGGGGAGGGGCCAGAGAGAGAGAGAGAGAGGGAGTAGGAACATGAGAGAAAAGAGTGAGAAAAGAGCTGAGAGAGAAGGAAGACTGAAAGGGAAAAGACAGAGGAGAGGAGGGAGAGCCTCAGCAGATTACCTGTCAACCCTCTGTGATTAATGTTGAGAACAGAACACTGCTGGGCCTCTGTGTGTGTTGACATGTGCATGTGTGTAGGTGTGAGTTTTGAACGCTTCGTGACACAGGCCAATAGCATCAGAGTGCCCCCGGAAATTGGAAGTGACTGCCGTAAGTTCCTGCCTGTCTGTCCACGTCCTTTTGCAACGGCCGTCTGTTTACACCACTGCTGGCCTTGTTTGTCTCTCCAGTGCCTGTCGTTGTGTATCAATCTTTTTTCTTCCAACAGTTGGCCTTTCTTTGTCCCTGCGTGTCACATATCCTGTTAAAGGAGCTGCAGCCCATGGTTGTATATATTCGAGGAATTGTCCATGATCGATAACGTATTTTTTATTTTTATAAGTGACAATGGTAGAAACCATGCTAAATGATAAATCATTTTGAATCACTAGCCTATTTATTCTAGTCAAAGCTGTGTTATTGTTAAAGGGTCATAGAGCTGAAAGCATAGATGACTGCAAACTCCTACTTATAGGTGCTTTCATGTGCCATGCGTTGACACTATGTCCTTATAAAATATTGCTGGACTCCTACATACTACTAAACTTGTTTCTTTGCCACACATGTTTAAAGGTTAGAAAAATTGTGGCCTAGATTTATGGTGGATAGTGAACATACTGAATAATATTCTAAGGCAAAACAAGAGTTTCCAACCCGAGGCTCACAACTTTATGTTAACCAGCATTTAGATATTAGTTGCAATAAAAAGATATACATGCAAACGTGTAAAGCGAAAGCTGGGTTCTCAACCAGCCACTAACAACGGCAGGGTAAGGAGTTTAATTCCCTCTGTGGCCATTCATTCCGACATACTTGTTGTATTAGGGTGGACCACCAAATGGAATGCATTAATTTTAAATGCTCATGGCAATATGAAGAATATGCTCCAAAGCCTTTTTCATAGCTTGTCAGAGTGCTGACCTTTCAAAGCTAGTGCCTGCTGACAACCTGGCCTCAGAGTAGAACTGTTACGTCCCATAAAGAGCAGAACATGCAGGTTAAATATATTGCCACCATGGGGCCCTTAAAACTGTAATTTTTCTTTTGTCCGTTTGATGATGGTGGTGGTGAAATGTAAGTGGTCGGGAGTTGAATTTCAATTTTTTTCCTGATGCCTCCTTTTTTTAAAGGTCAACGCCATCAATCTAATTTATGGACAAGGTAGATTGGTGTGTATGCTCATATTGGTACTAATGACCAAATCTTGTCTTAACTTGTCTCATGTAACAGGAAAGGGGAAAATAAAAAAGTTGATTTTTGAAACTTGTTATGAGGTTAAATGATCCATATGATTTATTATGAATCTAAAAAGATGAAAAGATATAGCTTAAATATGGGAAGAAACTAATGTAATATATCATCATTTATTGTATGATCATCATCTGCGCAATCATCTGAAATTCAGTACTGAGACGGTAGAAAACAGAGAAAGTGATTGAAGTTTCCCAGAATAGAGTCATTATTCACAATGCATTAGTTGAAAAAGGATTTTTGAACAAAACTAACTGGCTACTTTATAATAGGCATTACAAGAGGGTGCACTCTGAGCCACAAGCTGTATGAGGGAGTTGCTGTGCTTGTTTATCCTCGTCTGGTCTGTGCAGACACTGACCAGCAGCATCATGTGAATTAAGTTTATCTTCTGAACCAATACCTGTGTGTGTGTGTGTGTGTGCGTGCGTGTGTGTGTGTGTGTGCGTGCATGCGCACTTGTGTTCTCACCTGCAGTGTGCCACTATGGGCCCCGCATCCGGTGGGTTGAGGAACTTGACCTGCCGTATGAAGCCCAGCAGTCCGGTGGCGTAACAGGGGACACCGTGGTCAGGCCAGCTGGTGAAGTGAAACTGACGGAGTTCACGGATCTCATGATGGCCCTTCTGAAAAAAACAAAACACCGTTAAGATAAGATATTAATTGTTGTCCAACAGAGGGAAACTTCGCAGCATTACAGCAGCAGAGAATAAACAGTACAGTATAATAGAAAAATACAGAATAGAGAATAAAATAAAGCAGTGCAAAAAAGTACAAAAATATACAGTCCTGAATATTTACAATGGCTACAGTGTATTTAGATGAAAAATGACACTGTGGATGAAGTAATGTAGTATGTGACAATCATAATCTACAGTTATAGGGAAAAATGATAATATGCAGTTGGAAACATACAGTGTGATTGAGATGACTAAACCACGCAGAATTTACATTTACAGTAGACAATAGTGAATGCAATGGTATTTACAATATGATCCGGTTGCAGATATTATAATGTGTTTTCAGGGAAATATTCAAATTTGTTTGTGAAAAGTGGTGGACATTTGAGTCCGTTGATGGTGACAAATGGGGAAGACTGACAAGAAGACATAACATGGTTCAGCAGCTTAATTTATAGCAGGGACTTGAGGAATCTAGTGACCATTCTGCTTCTTTGGCTTCAGATGGAGGATAAATCAATATCATGGATGTAAAGGAGGCACTTGGGCCACTACTGGGAATGAGATGTTCATTTGCCTAATTTAATGGGGGAGATTTGAAGAAACCAATGACCATTCTGACTCCTACTTAAAGATTAAGTGATTTCACAAATCTCATGATGGCCCTTTCTGGGGTGTCTTACTGGAATAAATGTCATGGTAAGGTTTAGCTGCCTAATTTTAAAAAGGAGATTGAAAAATCTGTCATTTTATCTCCTTCATTAATTCATGAATATCAGACATACTCAAAGGTATCTGAAAACATCGAAGAAAACAATAATGTACATCTCGGAAATAGAAAAAAAGGAATATATTTGTAACAAGAATTTTTTTTTTTTTTATAAAAAAGATTAAGATTAAAAGATTCAAATAGTCTGGCGCTTCTTCCAAAGAGGCAGCGAAAGAGACAGTTTGGTACACAATATTAGGGATAGTAGGAAAATGAAATGGCAGTAGGCATCTTTTGCCGCTCCTCTGTGATAGCATCTGGACACTTAATGACTTGCTAGAAACACAAAGGGCTGGTAAATACTTATAACTTTAATACTCTATTAAACAATGAGGAGTTTAGGCAGTTAATGATGACATTATAATGCCTAGTAGATAGCAGTTATGTCTATGCAGGGGTGTTCCAAGACACTCTGGGGGCCCCAGGCAAAACATAAAAAAAATAAATAAAAAACAGAGGGGGTTCCCGACATGTCATGCAGTCTCTTCTTCATGGCAAGACATTTTCAGGGGGTTTCAGGTTGTCGTTGCTGTGGACCAATGTTAACAGCCATCTTTGGGGGGCCCCCTTCTAGCTCGGGCTCCTAGGTAATTGCCTGGTTTGCCCGCCCTATTGCAACGTCTCTGCTCTGTATCACTGTGCCTCCCTGGCATACATGTCTAAAATGTTGGTGAGCAGCATTTCCTGCTTAAAAGCTCAAGAAAGATAACTAACTCTGAACTTTCTGCATTGGAGTTGATTAAGTGATATCAGTAAATTCCTTTTTCTTTTTTTTTTGTCATGATTCATCCCAGTAAAGATATTTGGCGCAAAAATAGACACAAGATGAATCGTAGTGCTACTAACAATGCTGCTCTGCAACCGCCGGATGTTTAAACGAGCAACCGCTCACATAACAAGTCGGCATGAAAGGGAAGCGACATGTCACTGTTCACAACTTGTTACCATTGCCCCAAGATGTAATCCAGGCAATCAAGCACCTTCAACAAAACTTCTCAGATCCCTCAGTGTATTCTGTCAATCGTAAACCTGTCAGCAGTAAGTGTGTACCGTCGACAGTGTGTGCCAGCTCGCTGAAGACAGACAACTACCCTTCAGCAGCATTCAGGGTTAGAAATCTCTCTTCTAGATCTCACTCGGAATTCTGACATGCATTTCAGGGCATCCAACCACATCTTCTCATCTCACGGGACATATCAATTCCCCAACTTTTTGACAGCTCCAAAATACACCATAAGATATGTATGACCCTTTCTTCAGCTCTCTTCGGTAACATTTTTTCACATAACCCCTACAGGCTTCTGCTTTAGTAATTCAAGCCTATAGATTTAAAACTAAACTGATCTTAAATGGAGAGAGTTGTGTCCTCCTCAATTGTTATTACAGCTCCCATTCTGTTCTGGTGTAGATAAGGTTGCAGTGAATCGTTTGCCTAAGCTGGGAAAAAGAATGGAAAATGTTGAATGGAAAAAGGACGTGGACATGTAAGTTAAGAAAGAGAAACTGTGAGAAAGCAGAGGAAAAGGGTTGCGGAGAAGGACGACAACACAAAGACGTACACACAGACAGACAGACAGAGTGGCATGGAAGAAGACAGGAGAAACATATAACCTAGAAAAACCACGAGGGGATTTGACAACTTTACTTTTCTCTTGTGATGTTGAAATTACTTCTCTAAATCAATAGACAAATCATTCCAACCCAGCCAGGGCCTCAAATCCATGACTTGTTGGTAAAAACAAAAACAAAAGCGGCAACTTTAAAGAGGACGACTCTCAGAAAATATGTGATGAGGATTAAAAAAAGACCTAAAGCCTCTGTTTGCTGTGTTTTATGGCTTTTTAAATGTACTCTTATTATTAAGAATAAATAAGTGACAAATAGCACATATTACTGTTTTATTGGTTCTTGTTCTTCTCTAAATATCACCGACTTCAGACAATGTGCATTGTTGTAATGGCTGCTACACTCCTTGATGTGTCCATGGAACCAGTTTGAGATGGAAAATTGTGGACATAAAGGGGAACTTGTGGAGAGCATCAATACTCAAGTAAAGGCGTGGCTCTGGTTGGTGGAAGCCGAACCTGTGACCTCTTGGCTATGATGCATGGGCAGTTGTTGGGATTTTTTTTGTATTGTGTAAACAACAGACCAAATCGTCAAATCAGAACGTGCCCCTGTTCTCTATCCAATGGCCTAAACAGATACCATGTAAGAAAAGGTTCAAATGAAGATTACTTGGAAGGATCAAAACACTAACAGGTTGTTAGAATGAAATATTTGGTATTCATGGGAAATAGTCAAAAGAGTCAAACCGGGTCTCAGAAGTACTTAGCTGATTGACTGAAATTGAATCACTAATAATCATTAGTGAACATGGTAACAATTGAAACAGAAAGTGCTTGGTTACAAAGAGATTATAGGTTGAAATAAGTATTTCCTTTATAGTTAAATTACCTTTGTTATCATGGCTAAAAAAAATAAACGTATTTTTGGGAGAACTTTAAAACCAATGAAATAAAGAAATCTCATGCGTGCTTTGTTTTGTCGACGACGCCACCCTTCCTACACTCCTCGCACAAAAGTCTCTCCACTTAATGGCCTGTTCTGCATTTCGCTCAAGCCATCTGTGCTCTGTGTGTTATGTGTGTAATGCTTGTCCTCAAAGCCGTGTCTTTTTAGAATGGGAACAATGATGACTTTGGTCCTGCCCAGTTTGGTCTCTGCAGTGTTATGCAATTGTTTGCTTTCTTCAGATCTGTGGGCCACGGACCAGATTACCGTTCTGTTGTGTTGGACGTTGTCCATCGGATTGACTAAGCCCATTTTGCTGTCTGGTTAAAAAAAAAAACAATGAGATAAAACAGTCAGTCCAAAATCTCCGATCCTAGAGGTACAAGAGACTACAACGCTGTGTTTTGTTTTGTTTGCTGATTCCATGACCAGATGGTGTTTCAACATAACCCATTTGCTGGATTCTCCAGCCTCTAATGTCTGTGGAAATGAATTTCACCTGGTGTTAGAAAGTTAACATCACAAACACTTTGTATAGACACTGCATTAGAGAAAATCTATATTTCACAGATAAAATAAAAATTAGCACTTCTGAATGAGTGGTGACCAGTTGTGCACTATACACCCACCCTGTCTATAAGCCGCAGGTGTCTACATTGAAACCAATTAAATTTACGCAGGCTTTAACGAAAGATAATGCCTGTAACACGGCTTGTAACAAAAACATTTAAATAAACAGTAGTATACCAAGAAGGTCATTGGTCACTATCTTCCCCCTCCTGCGCACTGAATTCATCTCATTCGGTGTCGGAGTTGAATTGCTTCATCCGATGTTTGCTCAGCCTCGTTTTCATTCCACTCAACACGGAGCATCACCTTAAATGCGCGATTTGCATTGATGTTGAGTGGCTGCAAAAACGTTCCGGCCAGCTGGCCGCCTTCAGCTTGAAAGCTGCATCGTATGCATTTCTCCGTGTCTTTGCCATGATGAGGGTGTGTGCATGACAAAATGACTGATCAGAATGATTCAGTGGGAGCGCGCTAGATTTAATGTAAACAGTATCGTTGGTCCACCTTAACCCGGTCGGCAATTTCACTGGCCTAATGTGACGGAAGTCAATTTTCCCAAAAAATCCATATATTAGCCGGGTCATTGTTTAAGCCGGGAAAAAAGTAGCGGCTTAGAGTCCGGAAATTATGGTACTTGTTATTTTAGATTTTTCTGGCAAGGAACTTGTTATTTTAGATTTTTCTGGCAATCAGATATGCATTTTTTTTCTGCCTGTTTTCTCTCTTGCTACCTCTCTAATGCACTCACACATTTGCACACATTTTTTATTCACTCATACCTAGTCACCCTGTCTCCCTCATTGTGGAGTTAATCTCCTTGGATGTCCCATTAAGAAACCTTTTTATTAAGATCCAGTTCTCATTATTCACTGCAATTAAAGCTGTTTAACAGCAGTGCAGAACGTGTTACTTTATCCCCCTCCCTGTCCGTCTCGCTTTCTCTTTGTTCCTCACACTCACTGGCAGACACAGACAAACACACACACACTACTACATAAAACTACTGTAGTTTAAATATAGCACATTTTGTGTCTGCACATGTGGTGTGCATTTCATATTAATACATACAGCAGAATGACAGGCATTTCAAAATCAGCTTTCCTTTGAACACACACACACACACACATACACACACAGAGGCAGAGAGGTGGTATGGATTAATAGCTTGCTAAATGAGCTGACAGCGTGGACTTGAAGACTCGTTTTCATAAGCTGCTTTCACGCGAGTGAAGGGGAAAGGAAATTTAGGATGGGAGACCGACAGAAGTATAAAAAAAGCGGGGAAGAAACAGCAGGGAGGAAAGGGCTAGGCTTTAGTTATTATTGCCGTCTGGTAATAAATGTGCATTAATTATCACAATTGTGATCACTACTAATGTTGTTTTTTTTCATTGTAAATACTCAAATCACATTTATCATTTTCCAGTCTTTAAGCAGTGATTTTATGTGGCCGCTACTATCAGAAACAAATCTATGCCCTTGATTTGTAAAAAAAATATTGATGCTTTCTTTTTTGCACATTGTTTTTCATAAATAGACATACAGACACGCCTGAACTGAACTGAGCTGCACATTTACTCCTTATAGGTCTGCAGATAGAACAGTATCATGTGTATTCCGTTCATGTGTATTACCTGAGTTACATATTATATTTGAGTCTCTCGCCAACGGTTATATATTCAATTTTAGTTTAAAATGTTGGCTTTATTCAATTTGAACATTTACTTTCTACGTTCCCACTTGAGGCTTTTGCTATGGAAATATTTGTTTTCAGCCCTGTTAGAAGGAGCCTGCAACCAAAGACTGTCATTTCCAGCAACTGCGCCATGTAGTTGTTGTGCGAAAAAATCTTGAAATAAATTACCTCTAACAAAAGAAGAAAGAGGGTCAAACAAAGACACAAGGGCTTCAAGATTGTGAGGAAAAGCAATGGAAGAGAGATGACAACAAGTCACAAAGTAGATAAGAAAATCAAGGAATTGGATCAGAGGCTTTTTCTCTTGTTCTGAAATGTGTTTCCTCTGATTTCCATTCACTGTATAGAGCCTTCGAGAACTGCTTTACAACAATTTTTCCCATTTTCCCTTCTCTTTTCTCCTCTCAAATCCCCCCTGCCTGATTACAAGGGCTCCCATTATGCTTTCCAGCCTCCCTTTAAACAGTGCGAAACAAACAAATAATGTTCCTCGCTTGCTTCAAATCCCCAAACGCACACTGGCCGTAATGGTAATCCAGGACCACGTTTTTCAAAAGATGGAAGCAATTCGTTACAAGAAATAATTGACAACTGAGCAGGATCAGCACGTGGATGATTATGATCCTACATAACCTCCAGTGGGAAGATGTTGATATGAGAACATAGTGTTCACATCCTGTGTATATACTATATCAATTAAATCAACGGCATTAGTTTGTTGGGAATTGCCTTTTTTTTTTTTTATATATCCCATTGATATACTGGGGTTAATAGTCTCTGTATAAAAAGACATACATCAAAAATGTTACTTCTGCCTTACTATTAATTATGCTAAGTATAATTAGTTCTTTACCTTTTGGACGGTGAATGTCCGTATGACGTATTCTGCCAGTGGTTCAGTTTCTATCAGGGTCACCTTGATGTCTCCGTACACCTCTGTCTCATCGGGCCAGTAACGGACACACTTCACCTAGAAAATACATTTTTCAAGTCAGTCAAACCATGCGCTTAAATATGTATTACCTCCAATATGAAGCAGAGGTCAAGATGATCGCCATTATTAATATCGTAGATTAAAAATATCAAGGTTTGTGTTGCCTCTGCATTATAAATGGCTATTTCGCAAAGATTAATTGCTTGACATTTGCAGGATATTGATTTAAAATTACAAGATAACATTGTAAAGTAATTCATAAGCTCCTATAAAAGATAACCCCGAGCTTAAGCTATGCAAAAGCATATACTGTATAAAAACATCACTTGTAACAGTAGACTACACATCTGGAGACAGATGGCTGAAGTAATGACAGCCATTGCTGTGCCTTTTTCCTACCATATTAAGTTGCTAGATGGATTTACTTACCCCATTACTATGGCAATGGAATGTTGTAAGACAATCAGTTCGCCATTTCATTCATGCTCAAATTGGGGATTTTGTAATTCCCAGAAATAACAACAAAGTCAATTTATTACATGTTTTTTTCTACCCCAACCAACACTTAGATCATTTTAAGCATGAGATAACTTGGGATAAATGTTTGCTGTTTAATGTCATATAAATGAAAACCTTGGTTTCAGTAATCAACGTAGTCGATAAAAAAAACACAATTTACCCCACATAGATTTTTAGACTAGGTATACAAATACATAGATTTTTTAACCAACCTCTTTAAAGTACATGGAGGACAATAGCTTTATCTACGACTAAAACACTTGAAAATAAGTATCTGTTGTATGTAGGTTTAGAGTCCACATTCCGTAAAGACAGATTTTGAAAATGAGCACGAGAGGTTGATTATAGATTGATTTGGGAGATTTTAATTGGATTGCAAAACTTAATGCAACCTGCTGACTTGAATTCATGATTTTCTGCATACCTTACCACTACAGATATTTGGCCTCTTCACCATACAAATATGCACATACAAACACTTTATAATCCTTTGAATGATGAACTCACTCTGCCCACTTCCACCAGGTTGGTAACCATGACGATAGAGGCTGAGTTTTCCTGCCAGACCATCCTCCAGAAATCCCTCACTGTCTCCTGCATGGGCCCTGACACACACACACACACACATATTAGATATACAAACACACTGAGACACACAAAGAGAGCACATGCGTGCACTCATTCAGTCTGACATCACGTAAAAATGCATCAGCGCTGACAGCACAGACTTATGCAAACACACACATGAAGCATGCACAATGCAATGCCCGTGCACGCACACAAACATGCATTCGCACAAAACACTATCAATCCCAGATAGTGGTTCGTGGTTTTGAGGTAATGGGGTCTTAAATTTGTCACAGGGATTTTATTGGGCGCTTTAGATTTAGGAGGTTGTGGTAATAGCCTTGCAGCCCAAAAGGACGACATTTACCAGGTGGCTGCCGCACACACACACACACACACACACACACACACCAGCAAAAATGTGGAATCACACACACAGTCTTGTCACACACCCTAATCACGTCACTTTAATTACCTTGTGTGGCGATATAATGTCTGGGTCTATGGTACCCCTGTGAAACAGAAAAAAGAGACGAGCATAAAAAACCCTTAGTCGCCACCATATTTCTCTTCCCAGTGGCTTCCTTTTCCTCTCATTTTCACTATTTTAGTATGTTACCGTTTTTCTTTCTTTCCTTCTCTCTCGCATCCTCCCCTTTTCCTATTCCCCATTCCATTGCTCTCATACAGCTACCAGTTTCTCTCTGTACTTCTTTATTTCTTCTTTTTCCTCTTTCTAACCCGTGTTGTCTTATAATAACAGCTCAAGCTCATGTAATATATAATAAACAACAAATTAAATAACTGAAGGAATCTTAGTTGTCCTTCCATGAAAAGCAGTGACTCTCCAACCAGTGATTTTCCCCATCTTATTATCACAGCGCCACCGCACCCCCCTGACCTTGCTGGGATAAAGCATTTATCACTTTCATATTTTCATTAAGACCCTGCAGTAAGCGTAACATCTTCTTCACTGAGGGAATGGATGGATGTCGGACTGAAAAGACACATTTTTCAGCAAAGTTAATTGTCAGAGGTCTGTTAGAGATGAAATCATCAACAAGAGGACAGCTCCTCACCAGCAGAGAG
>JAFBJU010001120.1:796182-918899 GCA_016785305.1 Colistium nudipinnis
CTGTTAAGACACTGGTATATATATTCCATCTTCCTGAATCACATTTTTTTTTCAAGCAATGAGAACCTACATACATGGAGTGTGATAAGAGTTAGGTTTTGCTTATATCTGACTCAGGTAAGTGTATAATCTCACAATTTAGTTTACTTTACCGTAAAACTGCCGAACTCTGTAAAAATTCCCCAGAAAAATTCCCCATTGTGCTAATTCCCACATGGGAGAAGATAAAACAAAATTACATTTCTTAGTGCAACACTGAGATTAAGTACCAAAACAGAGGATTCTGACTCTTCACTGCTCAGATAAAGTCCAGTGTCAGTGCTGTGGTTTTGGTCTGAATCCAGGCTGAAATCAATAAAGAAACTCTCACACCAAGATAATTAAATTACTGGAAAGAAATTTCAATTATCTTTTATTTACGAATGTTTTCGTATGGACATTGACTAGAGGGGTGATTGTAAACAAGATTTGTTCATTACTGTTGTTTTTATTAATAAACTCAGAGAAAGAAAAAGATATTTGTCTTTAGAATAAAGCACTATTAAAACATTTTAGACCTAACTAAGACATTGGGTTTCCATTAAGAGGGCTTATGTTGGCATGTGTATTAGGTGAGATCTCAGAGCTTTGACAACATCTGTTGTACATTTTTTTTTAATGTTTTATTAGTAGTATAGTAATAGTTTATCAAATATCTCATTGTAAATTATGCACGTCACTACACATGAGTATGCTTTGTTGTTTTTCTTCTATGAAATATTAATATCAAATAAAAATATGAAGATTATACTCTTTAAATTGTCTTTATTGTTGAAGATGGACACAGGAGTGAGAATTAGAGCTATAGTATGGGCAGTTTAGAGTGTCCTGATGAAGGGTATGGAGCGGTTTCACATCAAGGCTTCAGTCGCAGACTGACTTAGAATATGTAAATAAATGGAATATGTGATGTACTTTATTCTGATGTACTTAAATATGATGCTACGATTCTGAAGTCTGAACACAGGCGGGTCTGTAGATAGTCACTGTGTGTTGTTTAAACAATATTCACATCTTCGACAATTAGTACTCGACCAAATTATTATTTTTTATATGGTGTCTTATTTATAAAGTGTCTTACTGTGTTCATGAAGTTAACTGGATTTGATCTTTTCCCTCACATGAGCCTGTGTACAGCTTGGATGGCCGCAGGAAGGCCAGGACTGGCAGTGTAATCATCATTAAGCAAAGAAACTGTAGATGGGACTACGCGAGCCTGCCTTCCAAGCCATTAACTGCTCAACTTTAGCTATGGCATCATCACCACAAGCTTCCTCTGGGCGGCAGCTGCCCGTCTATGCTGTAGGCTACGCTCACCACTAACTCCATCCTCATAAGCTCTTTAGGTAGTCCATTAGAGCAAAGAAAGACATCATTTGTGAAGACATGAAGTATATTGGAGAGTTAATCAAGCTGCTTAATTTGCCTACGGCCCATTACTCACCGTGGCTTATTGTGTGGTCAAGAAGACAAACAGAGTATTTCGTAAAAGACATATTGAACCTTTAATCTTCCCAGGGCAGACGTAAAACAACAAACTCTCCGCCAATCACATTAATTGCAACATGCTTTTTCATTAAAAGTTCAGGAAATCGTCAGTGTCGGCAAACAGGCTCAAAGACCCTGTCTGTTAAACTGTAAACACAAAACTACTTAATTTCACCTACATTAAGCTACCAAAAACATTTGACTTTTAAATGTAATCTAACGCGTTACCAGTTTAAGACAGCAAACACAATTATGGTTTAAAAAATGCATGTTGTCCGTTATAAATATCACAAGTCAGAGTGATAAGTGCTGTGCAGCCACAGAAAGGCACCATGCAGAGCTCATTCCCCAGGCAGAAATAAACAGTTGGGAAAGAGAGTAGATAGGATCTCATTTTCTGTTTTCAACTGTGTGCTATCCCCAGCTTGGAGGGAAGTTGAATACAATCCCAAAACTACCAACTTTCCCTCTCCCCAAACTTTGCTTCCATCAGAAAGTCTTACATGTAAATCTCTGTGGGCTGTTCCTTATTATTCCTCTTTCTCTCCCTTAAAATATTCCGGATAGTGAAAACAAAATGGGGACAAATTCAGGGATGAAGTTGGCGTGGAAGTTTTCTTTTCTTTTTTTTCGAGTGATTTGCTTGCTCATGCAGTTACTTTCACCGCCGGGATACGTTGCAGGCTAATGTAATTTAGTCCCGAGAAAGAAGCCAAACACACAGCCGTAAGGCACCCTACGAGTCTATTTTATTCAGGAGATATATTTTTTTTCTGTCAAATAGCCCATTATATTCCTGCATATTTCCCCCTCACCTCTTTTATGATAACCTTTCCGAATTCAATAGTTGCTGATAAAAAATACAGTTGGAAATGTGTGGCAATCACACTTACATGCAATTGCAGGATTCAAACCTGAGGCGCAAACAAATTACAACCTTTCCTCCTCCTTTCTCCTCCAAACAGCCCCAGGTTGCAAATGATTGAACAATGATATCAAGCTGCATATTATAGAAACAGGAGCCATTCAAACTGACTTTATTACAACTCAGCAAACTGCTCGCACCCTTTTTTGGTGCTTAAAAAAGCCTCTGAAACAATAGGTCATTGTTGAAGTGAAAATGTGTGCATATGAAATTTTTGCAAATACGGGAAATGAGTCGGTAGGATGTCTGTGGCCTTTGTTCTTGGAGGGGTGGAATAGAATCATCTCTTTTGTTTGACCTACTGAAAACATCTAACATGGATATAGACAATGTATTTTATGTGTGAATGTACCTAATGGACCTTTGTGCCCTGTTTTGTGCTACCAAAGGGCACTGTTTCTTCCTTGGCTTGAATATATATATTTAAGATATATAAAAAGTGCTATGAGTGCCTAAAATAGCAGGTAGGAACTGTTTAATTTTTGAGTGCCATTACTGTTCCCTCAAAATGTTTAACTCACATTATGTTTGGGTTCCTTGGCAATATTTCTTGCATTCCATGGGATCAGCAGGTCCATTTATATAGAAAAATATATGTTACAACCTGTCCGACAGGTTATCATTTTCTGATAGGGACCAATTTATCAATATGTAATAACTGCTGAAACTGTATTGTGATTTATTCAATTGAATTGTGACATAAAAGAGTGATACAGTTTTTGATTTATTGCAATTCAAATGACATATCATTTTTTCATTGTACATGTAACATAAAATATAGAAAGGCAAAGAGATACCACAGTCAGGCCTCATGGTTGCAGACAAAAAAATATATATTTGGAGTTACGGGGGATAATTTGAGCTAAGGAGGCAATGTTTGCTCACCTACACATATATGGATACGATCACTTACACACCAGTCATACAAATACCAACCATCTCCGTTAGTAAAAAGATACAAACTTTTGTAAGTAAATGATAAAAACATAAGTAATTAAGGTGGGAGAGGATGGTGTGTGCGTTGTGGATAATAGTCTTGGGGACTAAATATATCTAACTAGTCCTTTGAATGTTTCTAGTGTGTAATGTACTATGGTCATTTAAACAAGAAACAGGTCACTATCTATTCTTTGGCGATGGGGGTGATGGTGGTGGATTTGAAGCAGGTGGTTAACGGGTGGATCAAATGTTTGACATTACATGAACGTCCCTTTCTGACAGGATATTAACCGGTCGACACAAAGGCCTGTGCACCTCCATGACAACTCACTCCTGTAATTGAGATCTCTGTCACTACCCCCCTGCTGTATCTCTCCTTTTTGAGGGTACGATAGATGATAGATGTTGCTGGAATGAGACACATTCCACAACCCACGGAGTAGAGTAGTTCAAAAATGTCCCAGATTGCATCCTGCAATCTCCGACTGAAGTCTAAAAAATAACCCCCAATAATCAACTAGGTCTGGCAGATACATGTCAGACCAGTCGTTTCACTAGAGTTAATGTTGTGATGAGAGGATGACATAGCACACATTTTTTAGCATTGCAAGTATACATACCATTCTTTCCACACATGATGTGATCAATGTCCCTGAGTACATTTGTATATCGTTTGGTATTCCACCATTAGTCTGACTGAAATATGCAGATATTTCATATATATATCATATATATATATAGTATAGCAGCTGACAGGCTCCTCTGTTTGTACACTATTAGATCAAATGATGTATCTGTGTAATACCTGTAGTCGTGTTTGAGGTCAATATACCAAGGAATTTAGAGCTTGGCAATTAAATGTATAATGTAACTTTTTTTTTGTTTATTGAAGCTGTTGACTTTTTATTTTCATTGTGCAAAAGTGTAAATACAAAGACTATGCCATTCAGCTGCACAACTTTAGCAGCAGCTAAGCATCTATAGCAGCAAGCACACAGTAACAAAACTATACCGATGCCTACTATGTTTTTTTTATTTGTTAACCTGAGCAGATGACAGCAGGATGTAATGTGAGAATCTGGATATGAGACATTTTCAGGGGTAGAAATGGGAACCTAATACATCAAATCAAATAAATAAATACTAACTTTGTTTTTATCAGTGGCAGCATATATGTACATGAACGTATTCAACATTCAAGCATTTTTTGTCTATTGCACAGTAGAACAAGTTCCATTGTATATTGAAAATCTTAATTAGCTGTCCGCTCTGAATGCAAAATGAGGAAAAACAATAAATAATGTATTGAAAAAAGTATGTACTGGAGAGTCAAAGCAAAACAAAACAAAACACCATTGCAATTGTAAAATATTTTTCAAAAAGCTGTACAGATTGTCAGTTGCCAGTGTGTGCCTGAGGTGTTGTATTCATAAATATGTACAGTGAAAAAAAATATATATACATGTATATATAATTAATGCTATAAACTGAACAACCATGTCAAACAGTCGTGGGAAAATAATAGTTGCTCTGTCTCTGTTTGAGAACATTGCTAATGCAATACATGAATCTGCATCTCATCCTGTTATTAGTAAATAATGAATGTACAAGCAGATAATAGAAGTATGTGGCTGTGTGTCTACAGCCATCTATGGTTAACTTGTCTTAATGCTTTTGGCTATACTTCTTCTGCTTAAACGGACCCTGGCTTAAGGAGCACATACATCAAATTGATATAACTGATGAGACAAATAAATCCTGGAAATGTGTGAAGCTAACATTAGCATCACGTGGCAGTGCAGTTCCACAGTGGCCAGTGTAAGAGTGTAACAAGCAGTGTGACTGGCTTGAAATTGTGGTGGTTTTATTTAACAGTGGATTTATGCCATTTTTATTTCAGAGGCAGAAAGGGTTTGAGTTGATTACTGCAATAAGAAGTGGACTATCAATCACGTCAGTTTAACATAATGGGAAATTGCATTTGTTTTCAAGCAGACAAGAAAAATGATGTCCCTCCAGCCACTTTATGCCAAAATTGTTAGTCCCACATAAAATATGCACACACAAAAACACTTATTACGTGCACTTTCCATAAAGAGCTCAATGTACATAGGCCCTTTCAAACACAACACATCAATTAGTACTACGCTCTTGCCATAAGTGGATTTGAGTGTTTCATTTCATATGCAACACTACATGTTATTTTGCTGAGAAAAGGCAGCAGAATTATTTGTAATTAATGGAGGGAAATTGCAACACATGGTTATATGTATCAGTGGTCTTTTTTTTCTCACCAGATAAACAGACAAAAACTATTTGGCAAAGCCCTAACCGTGAAATCACATAATCAAAAATGCTGGCCCTCATTGCTGTTACATCATGTAGGAGGGATGGGCCACAAAAAAATGTGCCCTCATTAACAGAGTGCTACTTTGTGATCATGCACCTCCTCCAGTAGGATGCTTTAACCCCATCATTTAATTAGACAATTGTATTAAGTCATTTAATGAAAAGATATAAATATATACAGGCAATCAAAGTTTATTATAGCAATGCATTTCTTGTTTACAGCTGTTACCAATAATTGTATTGGTTTCTGAAATTGACCCGGCGACAAAGTAAGGGTGGGGGCCTCATGCGGCCCGCAGGCTGCCTGCTTTCACCCTGTTTCTTTACTTCTTTCAACCAAAAAATTACTACGACCTCCCAGAACGCATCTGGAACTGCTAAGAACCAGGCTCTCCTTTTCTGCAACAGCTAAGGTAGGATAGCCCTACTTTGATATCACTGCACATGAGTGGGAAGAAAAAACAATGCCGCTGGCGTGTCTCAAGGCAGTAGGAGAGCCAGGGCAACTCCTTGTCACATTCAAAGGCAAAAGGCTTCTGGCTGACAGGTGTTTTAAGCCCCCAAACAAAAAGCCCTGTCAGAATATCAGACAATGGATGGATCAACTGAGGTGTTTTTGGTCATAGCCCTTTAGCTCAAAGGATACCTCTATCCACAAGTGCTCCTGCTGTACAGACACTGAATCTGTGTTTACACTGACTTTTTACTATAATCAGAAATTATTGAGTATTATAGTTAAACCATTTACTATAATCAAAGTTGCACTTGTTGGATTTATTTTGACATGTATTGTTTATTGTTATTATCATGTGCCATCGGTTTTTGTGTTAATGTGTGACTGGTGACTAAAAATGTTTTTGATTTGTATTTTTTTTATTTCACCTTATTTTGATCTCTTTCACCTTTCTCCTGAGTGTCCATATAAAAAATAACACAGAATATTACAAGCATATTATGACACACACACAAAACAATGCAAATGAGTATCCAGAACGGTAACGGTTAATGTATTCGTTCAAAAAGTTTGTCACTCATGGCAGAATTCATCACACTGCGCGCCCCTCCTCTGTACACATGGGAGCTTCGGCCCCTGTCAACTGTCACGGGTGCATCACTCAGCTCTCCCAGACAACACACGGGAGCATCGCTGTGCGCGCATTCACGGGTGCATCGCTCCTGTCGACAGAGAACTTTGGGTCGCGATTTAATGCCAAAAGAAAAACGTGGGTCCTGAGGCAAGTCCAGTTGAGAACCACTGAGCTACAAGACCCACCTGCTACTTTCAAATCTGCTGTGTGGAAACATTTTGGGTTCCATGTCGACAACAGTGATGGAGTCGGAGTGGTGGATTGGATGATAACGGTGTGTTAGTTGTTCCACAGTAGTGCATTATACTGTGGAAACCCATGAAATATGCTAATGCATATTAGACAGCATCACGCAAATGTGCCAATCACCGGAGCCAGGCTATTATTTATTTTATATTTTGACATGAGGAAATGATATACAGTTTTGTATTGACTTTTACTTTGCCCCTAGGCTAAAGTGATTGACACACTCTCTTATTATTTATTTTATAATATTTTTATATTTATATATATATATATATTTTATATATCTTTTTAGTTTTAGATTTTATTTAACCTTTTTGCTGTTTTGTTGTTCAGCCATTATATATGATATGGCCTATCTGAGTTTATGTTTTCTGTTTACATTTTACTGAAACTTGTACTACTGTCTGTTCATAATAAGTGAAAAGAAACAGAGAATTATGCATTCAGGCCCCATGCTTTGAAGGTAAATAGTCTAGTCAGTAAATCTATCTCTTGCCCACTGCACCCAAGAGCTAGAAATCAACGGGCTAGCTGGCAAGTTTAACAGCATATTCACGCCCTTGCAACTCATTTCTTTATCAGTAAAAATCGATATACTGGTGACTCCATTACCAACTGAATTACCAGCTTCCAACTGGCTTTGTCATTCATTCCATGTCTGAATCATCATTATGATTATTATTAACGGTGAAACGTTCATATCAGAAGACATAATGAAAGCCTGTTTAATAAGGCAAAGGGGCAGGTGTCTGACTGTGTAGATCTCAGAGTGTTGGAGAAAAACAAACAAAAAAATATCTCCTCATGAATGCACACAGCAATCAATGTGATTTGGCTCACAGGCTGCTCATTTCAATTTCATTTAAATATATTTGAAAACTACTATCTTAGCCTGGGGCGGACTTTCACAACTGGGACAGAGGAGACATATCAAAGACTAAAGGGGAAGGATAGGGACAGCAGGTGACTCCGGTGTGACTTTGATGGACAGCCAAGTGCCATTTTATAATAACATTTATTCAGATAAATTGGAATAGATCTTCATAAAAATGTAACGGGTCAGTAATTAATACCTAAGGATGTAAGAGAATTGCTGGAGTGCAAATTCCTTTTTCAGATAGCATGATGAACTATTGAATGGATTCACAACAGGGAAATACATTTTTAGAATTCATAATCTGGAAACGCTGTGAGCTAAAATATTGTGCAACAGATTAAGACGATACCGAAATGCTCAGGGGTAAAAGAGCTTTTATGTGTATAAAATTTGAAAAATAATTAATTTTACACAGGTTTTATGTCAAACATCTGGGTGCTTAATTCATTCCATATTAATTGGTAATTGAAAATAAAATAGTAAATTGGATCATTTTAGCTAATTTTGCACAACATCAATCTATACATACTGAAACATCTTCTGCCCTTAAACGTCAATAAAGGTGAGAAACATCTTTAGGTCTAAGCTTTAGATTAGAAGTTTTTATTTTTTATAATGTTGGATTTTGTTTTTCAAGCAGCTAAATGAACAAAAATATAAACAACTATGCAGATGTTGTAGTTACATCACAGGTACATGAACATGTACAGGGAAATGAATAGAAGCACACAGAGACACAGAAAGAAAAGAAATTAGACCTCTGCCCAGGACCTCTGACAATAACTGTTCTGCATACATTTGCCTCTTCTGCCTCATTTTGTTTCACATCAGGTCCTTCCTGCCTCTCCTGCTAATTAACGTTGCCCTAATGGCCTGAACGCGGGACATCTTTGAATTGCACACATTTCTCTGAGGTCATAAGCCTGTGCAAATGATGTGCTCCCTATTACTTTGGCAGCAGCAGTCATCTTGTACATTAACTTAGGCAGCGTGTGATTTCGGAAGACTAAAATGGCTGAGGTGGTGGGATCGAAAGAACAATTTTGACCATCTTTTGGATGTTGCATATGAAACAAAGGCAACATTGAGGGAAGAATTTCCTGGATGAGGGTGCTATGATGGAAGCATTCATTAATTTGTTAACACCTTAAGGTAAAGGTGAATTGTTCAGATTGAACTCCAGACCAATAGGTTTTCAACACTACTGTGACTTTCAGCACACACAAATACACACAAAACTATTCTTTGCGACTATTGGTGGCACACAGTTGACCACCAGACTAATAGAAGTTGACACCCCATCGCTAAATTACACATTACACAATGTACTCAATGATAGTTTTGCTGCCATCGTTGTGATGCTCCTGGGTTAACAAACGTCTTAGCTTGGAGTATTAGAAATAGTAGAGATGAGGCGCAATGGGTAGGGTGTCTGTGTGGTTGGGTGTGATTGGAATCTGAACCACGTCGGACTCCGAGAGAAACGTGGCTGCACCACACCGTGGCTATTATCCAAAGTCCCATAGCACTTATTTTTCTTGAGCTACCCATCCAAAACTATCAGCCCTCCCCTCCATCACAATTAGCTCATTAGCTCGCCCCCACCAGTCAGTCATTTACAATGCACCCAGTGCTTTCACACATCACTTATTAAAATAAAATGCCCCGGCATTCTTGTTTGCTGTCACTCACTTTAATGTGTTTTGACACCAAAATCAAACATTGGTGGTCTGACTGGACCACATGCAGCAAACAGTGATTATTCACAGCTCTGAAATATTTGGCACACACTGCACATCGACACACAGGAGATCCTCCTGTGTTGTGGTCACAGCAAAGTCACCTAACTTCATATTGACAAGTCCACCCATGAGTAATCAGCTACTTTATTATGCAAGTAATCTGTTTTAATTATAACATTAATACTGACTACGTTATTGCCTGAGTACCCAGTATTTTTACGGTACTCACTACTCTGTTGTTTTCAGTAGTCATTTCTCTATCATTACGCAAGTACTCAGCAGTCTTTACTGCCTTATTATATGGATTCTGTATAGTCATCGCTTGGCCGACAAAGGCAAGCTGGGAAACATGGGAAGATCCCCTATGGGCCAGGCTGGTTCTGAGCTACATGGGCTGATGACAATAGCTTTCTAAATATATGATCACAGGAACACTTTTAGCGGTACCCTAACTTATTCTGTCCAGACGCACATTCTATCTGATCCCTGAAGAGTTGTGACGTAGACTGAATCACGCATGATTCGGAATATAGATTACACCACAGATGCAGTGAGATATAGAGGATTAAAAACATGGGAAAAACATAGCAGCGTTCCAAAGAAAGACTTATACACCAGCAGTTGACATTGAGGAGACGGGTGTGCATGCTGTTTACAGTCTCACATAAACATGAACGGTGCAAATAAGTGCTTAAGTGCAAATTGAAATGTTGTAAAGCCACCAAAGTGTCACGACACTTTGCTCTGACATTCATTAGTGTTACACTCATGTTGTTGTCCTCATAGTTATATTGTGAATAAGAAAATACTGGATTACAAATACAAGACAACTATGGAGATCTGTGCATACATATTACAATAATCATGCCAATAATCTGGATTCATATTTATGATTAGTAGCTTTTGCTATGTAGCCTCATTCACTGTGTGAACATTTTCACAAATTCCTAGCTAGAGAACCATAAATAATCAATCACTTCTATTCCATTTGATCAAGGCAATCCATAGCGCCATATCATCGGATGGAGGATTGGGTCTGGGGTATTTGCAGTGGCCCTTTCATAAAAGGGAATCAGTCAGAATAAACTTCTCTATCTCCCTTGTTTTCAGATAGCTTGGACTTTGATAGATCAAACATAAACAGGCCTTGATCAGCGAATAACTAATCATTAAAATGCTTCAAGACCGTCCCACTGCAACAGATTCTCATAATCATATAAGCCCAGTGAATTAGCAAAGGTTGGAACGACTGCTGTGAAATCAAACTCATCATCAGAGCAATAACATCAATCTCAATGTGGCTGCACACTTATTTATGAGGGTTAATGAGAAAAGACCCGTCATGATTCAGGTCTTATTGGTCAGGATACAGCATGAAATTAAAAGCAGTGTTGGCTGAATATGACTTCTCTGGTTTCGACTAAGAAATGATCTGAAGTGTTTAGCGTGAATGTTTGTGTGAAGGACCCTTGAGGTCTGAAAGAAACCTTGTGATGAACTATACAGCTTGAATAAAGTTTAAATCAAGTTGGAAAATCTAGTCTGCCTAAAAATAAGCTATACGTGTTACTTAGTGTTAAAAACATCCAAAATCATGTGAGACATATTTAGACTGGTTTTGACTCAGACATCTTTTACATCCTGGTCAACTTGTTCAGGAATCTACTCAACTCAAACTTCCGTATTTCAAAACACTGGGCTTAATACGAAGTGCAAGACAAAATAACTCAAGATGAGGGGAAACTGGACCAATGCAAAAAGTTACATGAAAAGATAAGAAAATAAAGTAAACACAGCTTGAAACCATGTTTAGTTAACACTGGTTCTTGTGGGTAGCAATGTGGCACAAGGACAAAACCAAGTGGCCCAAGACAAAGTGAGGTGAAAACAATGAAGTGCACTGATAGACAGTGACATAGGGGACTGGATTTGATGTGAACAATGTCATAAATATATATAAACAATATAAAAAACATAATAAATCATAAGCTAGGCATGGCATGAATGATGCAGTTGATGAGATTTTAAGGGAGTACCTTGGGCAATACTTAGAGCAATAATATTTTTCAGTTTTAACATTGTGCTTAGAAAAGCATGCAACACACTGCAGATGCCCTCATCAGATAGATTTAAACATTTCACATATGTCTGCACAGACCTTGGCAGAGACTGAACGCAGTATAAGAATCTGCAGTATCTGGAGCTGGTCAGGTAGACACATATGTGCAGAATTATCTACTTCCTATGTATGAATGAGTTAAAAGTGCAGGAACACCCTGCATATCTTTATATTTCCATATCTACAAATTGTCCCCTAAATTGATGACCAATACGAGTCACTGCAATAAGTCCTTCAAAGACACATTTTTTTATTTGGCCCAGTCTATTTTGAGAGCCGTTTCAGAGAAAGGACTGTCATTCAGCAAGTCCTGGATATTAAGATGAAAAAAAAAAGCTGACAGTGAGAAACAGAAATTGAAGCAAGGAAGGGGAAAAACACAACAGGCACATTCAAAGTCCTGTTGAAACCCTAATTGAGTTATGCAGATAGTGAATGCTGATTTAGACAGAATTTCTTACATAATTTACTGATGTCTCCTGGGAATAAAAACAGGGCAATATAAACAGCATTAAAGGAAAGAGATGAAAAATGCTCGCACTGCCTCAGCTCTCTGGCAGGCATCTCATTACTCCATTTTAATAGAAGGAAATATATCATAAAATCAGTACGGTTAACAGCCTGGATGACTTGACTCCTTTGAATGTACTTCAAGCATCTAAACATGGAGATTTTGAAACTATGACCACCAAGAAAGGATGAAATATTGCACACCCAAACATTATATATCTTAGCACAACACAAATGTTTTGGGACATTCATTTCAAGGAATTTTTCCAACAATTTGGGAGATGATCCGGCTTTTTGTCAAATGAGATACAAGCACTTGTACTAACTAGGTAAGACCAGTAATGCTAGAGCATCATGGGAAAGTTTTGCTCTAAGTGAAACCTTCTATTTGTGTCCCCCAAAATGTGCAGCTTATTCGCATCTTATCATAATTTGTATGTAATCGCACTGCTGAAAATAATCACAGAATATACTGCTCAAACATCATGGTGTATTGAACACAGTGACAATGGTCACATGATACCTGGCCCATTTTCATACCTTGACACAGAAGAGAAGACACTGGTTTACTTATCTCAAGCAAGAGACACAAAGAAGAGTCAAATACCAGCATATCAGGATACTTAACTGTAAGGAGAATAGAATAGTAGTAACGCTGAGGAGAGAACATACTGTATGACATAAAAAAAATATAATATTAGAGAAACAAGCTATAGGCTTTACAAAAGATTCAGGAAGCACACCCGTAACTTAGTTACTTAGTTATAAATTAATTAAAATAAAGTGTCACAAATTAGAGGTAAGAAAAAAAAACACTTTTTCCACATGTGCCCCACACACACACAAAAGACCAAACTTCAGCAGCAGATGTCTTCCAGCTGCTCAGAGATTACATTCCTTGGTGTAAAACTGCAATATCTGTGTAAGTCTACAGTGCTATCACTGCATTTGAATGCGGTTATTGAGGGAGACCTATTGCTGAGGAAAACATATGGTCCTATCTACAACACAGCCAAAAGCACAAATAAAACCACTGCTGATAAGCACTTTCAGAGGTTTTCTGTACACTCAGGTCTCTGTGGATGTAGGCATTGTATATACAAAGGTATTTATTGGTCATGCTACCACAGCATACTGCATATATAAAGTTGATTCAAGTGGTGGCCATGAGCACAAGGTGATAGAGGATAAGTCAAGATGTGTGTGGGTGTGCCGCATGTGACTTGGGGAAAAAAATAGGCTGTTCCATATTCAATTTTTATCAATGGAGAAGTCATAATCTGCATATGGCATTAACTACCGCTACCTGAACATAAAACAGAGCCCAGCGAGAGATAAGCTTGCTGTTTTACTGCCACCGCACCAGAGAGAGAAAACTTTTCTCTAGCAGAGGAAATAAAATTAGCATTTAAATAGCGACACATATTCTATCATCTAACTTGATTTGATGCTACAGCAGCTGACACACATTAAATAAAAAATCAAGACAAGGACAAGGCAGAAAAGAGGAAAGAATATTTTAAGTAACACAGATCCACCGATTTCTTCTTCTGACGACTATGACAACAATTTACTTATCACATGAAGGGATAGCTGTGGCAGCAGGACAGCGGTCAAAGCAGCTAATCTCAAAGTTAAAGTTGCCATACACAGCTTTGTACAAAGACAGATGGCATCCAGGGGTAACTGCTGGACCTCTGAGGATTTTATTTCCAAACATTCATATGTCAAGTGTCATTTTGAGCAAACTGAAAAAAAAAACTCAAAGGTTATCTTTGAAAGCAAAAACAAAAGGTGTTTTTGTCATTCTGTGTGTCTAAAGCTATAATATTTAACACTAAAATTAGCAAGTAATTAACGTTTGACTCTCTTAGAAATTGGTAGTTTGAACACATGCTACCAAACAGCCTCTGCTGAGTGGTCCTACACCCAACATCACCGGAGATGGCCTGATTTTTAACATCAACAGAAAATGGTTGACAAATGCTGTGGTATTTTCAAACCCTGTTTCTTATTGTAAAGTGCTGACCTGACCTGCTTATCTACCGCCTGGCGTTCGTGTTTCAGATGTCACGGTTCGTTGCATGTAGTCATAAGACGAATAGCCTGAGCAGGAAAAAAGTCATGGCAGAATTCATCACACTCACATCTAGGTGGCCCGATTGATCCTAAAAGTTGTTTGACTACCACCATCAAACAACAAAAGCAGAAGACAAAGCTCAGGTGACCAAATTTAACTGGCCAGTTACCAGTGACATTGAATGTATTAAGCAGTGCGTCAGTTTGGACGTGTATCTAATCCAGTAGATCCTAACTGATAAGCTAGAGAAGTTTAATCTGTTCATGTTGTACGAGCCAGTTATGACTGGTTATGCTATCTTACAGTTCTTAGGTCATTCAAGAACACAAAGTGTGTCATCTCAGCTCAGGGAAAAGGTATACAACAGAAAATGAGGTTCAGTGGAAAAATACAAAGTAAGCATACATGATAGTCTCAGAACAAAGCCAATTATAACAGAGATGTATCTAATCCAACTGACAAGATAGAGAAGTTTCATCTGTTCATGTTGTACAAGCCAGTTCTGACTGGTGATGCTATCTTACAGGTCTTGGGCTGTTCAAGGACATACAGTGCGTCATATTAGCTCAGGGAAAAATTAAACAACTGGAACTGAGTTTCAGTGGAAAAATGCAGAGTAAGAATACATGATAGTCAGAACAACTCAGAACAAAGCCAATTATAAGCCTCTGTACACAAGCGGTTGAGGGCTGCACCCGCTGTTGCAATTACAACCGCTGGGTGGACCTCCAGAGGCCAGTCCATCGACTTCATTACAGGCGACATCATTACCAGTGACAGCAGAGTCAGAGGCAGCACCCCCCTCTCAAAAGAAGTCAGCCTTGGAAGAACTTTTTAGTGTAACTAGCCTGATTTGAAGCAGCAGTTGAAGGATAAAGTGTATGCCTATATGGCAAAGGACTGCACTTCAATTTATTACAACCGTCTTGCCTGGTGGACGACTAATGACTATGTTTATCCTAATCTAGCAATGTTGGCACAATATTACCTTGCTGTATCAGCCACCTCAGTCCCCAGCAAGAGGGTTTTCTCAAAGGCAGGTGACATAGTTACCGCCAACAGATCCACCTTTCCTATTTTTAAAGAAAAACTTGAAAATGTAATCATTTTAATGGGGGAGTCCAGGTGAAGGGCATAAATTAGTCCAAAAGGGACACAAAGCCTGAGGAAGGTTGGTCAGTTCCTCCATTACTAGACTCCCTTCCAAGATGATAGAAGGGCTGTATGGATTCAGCTGACGCGACTCCTCATTCATGCAGAGGATTCCTACTGGAGTTTCTTTATACTGATCCTTTTCAGTTAAACCCTAACGGAAAAAGAAACATTAGCAAGAAAGGGACATAATGCCAGCTGGATAATAAATAGTTTCAGTTCAAATTAGTTTCTTACCCAGCAGGTCTTGAAGAAGGCACAAGGATCACCCCCCAAGTTAACTGGTTAGTTGAGAAAGCAGTAAAGGTAATGGAAACAAGAATAACAGAGAAAGAGGGAAAAGATCAAAAAATGTATACAAGTCAACCCACCTTTGTCTGACGTGAAAGTTCAGCCAAGAACTAGCCAGTTAGGCCTTTCTTCTTCTGGAAGAGGTCTATTAGCTTTGGAGAGAAACGGCCCAGTGCTTCGAAGAAGTTCTCTCTGAGATGTATTCCCACCACTCATAGCAAACCATGTATAAGCCTATGGTCACAGCCATGATTTGGGTCATCTTTCCACAAGCCATCTTTAAAATCAGATAATAAAGCAGGCACATATTGTCTTAGGGTAGAATTTGAGTATGTTTTTAAACACTGGAACTGCATAATACATCCATAAAAAAACAGTAGTACTTTTTTGTAAATAATTATAAATAACTGTGATACAGTACATACCTGGCTTTTTGTGAAAAGAGCTGGCCATCGATGTACCATCTGGCTGATAGCAGGCTCGTCTTTTATCACTTCTTTTCTGCGAAGCGCAAAGGTCATATCCATCTTTCTAAATAAGAGATCTATTTTGTTTTGTCTTCATCATTTCGTTGACCAGAAACTGACGAGCTTCTTCCAGGTTGTGTTCATCTAGGCTGTGTGGATATTCAGGTAGGAAATTGATTTCCCATTTCCCTGGCATCTTGATATCTTTGTTGGAAGGGTTACCATCTGGTGAGTACCTTCCACGTTAACCACCGTTGATTCAGACATCAAGTCAACCCAACAAGTGCATGTCACTTTGAGATAGTCTACATTTCTGAGATACAACACGTTACCGTGACGAGTCTATACTCAACATCAACAGCGAACTTAGGTACATCAAATTCTTCTGGCCACTGGAAACTTCTATCTAGTGAGGAGCTGGACAGGATATCGGTGTCTGCCTGGCTGCTTGTGTCACTACATAATCCAGTTTGAGCAGTGATTGGTACAAGCTCAATCAGGGATTGTAATGGTTGGCTTCTGTGGCAGCTCAGAGAGATCAGTGAGGTTACACAGTTCATCTTTAAATTATGGA
Organism: Colistium nudipinnis; assembly: GCA_016785305.1. Taxonomy (NCBI): domain Eukaryota; kingdom Metazoa; phylum Chordata; class Actinopteri; order Pleuronectiformes; family Rhombosoleidae; genus Colistium; species Colistium nudipinnis. The sequence goes on from JAFBJU010001120.1 coordinate 813,069, forward strand.
TCTTGGTATTGTAAGGCAAAGCTGCAGTTTGTTTTGAGGGTGCTTTTGAGCCATTCAATCAAATCTTCAACTGTGTCAGGTCGTGTCCCAATTGTTAACTCTCTTATATCTCCCTCAGATACAATTACCCTGATGGTAAATGTCTGTTGAACAGCCATCTGGGGAAAAAGATAAGACAAGTATTTAGAATATAATATTTCTTCTCAGTGTTACCTTTAGGTCTCCTTGTATCCTGTATGCTGATAACGGAAGGACATCATTCAACTCTAGACATCTTAACCGCACAAATAGAAGGGGCGTCACTAGTAAATTGGTAAGATCTCAAATGCTCACAGTACCATGTTGTGAGTTTGTGGCAGACAAACATAATTTCTGTTGTTCTGCAACAATCTTTTCAATCTGGGAAAACTCTGAAAGACCATAGCATGACCCGGTGGAGAGTATCATGCATGAATGACACTTGATTTAGAATTGCACATTGTCCCACACAACATTCCCATGCAAACACACAAGTAGGGGAAATTTGTCCCCTGCATTTAACCCATCTGTGGCGCATGCAAGGCCACAGAGCAGTGGACAGCTGTGAGCGTCTGGGGAGCAGATGGGGTTAGTGCCTTGCTTAAGGGCATTAGAGGTGGAGTCTCTTTTGTTAGTTAATCATTAACAGACCCCGGCTTTGAAATGTTGGAAATTGAGCAATTACTCTCTGAACATTCAAAGGCAAAGAGGAAGGAAAAGTGGTGTAACTTTTGTCATCTCCACTGATGGTTGGAACAATGAGGGAAAGTCAAGATTGTAACTAATTGCTTTCTTGTGTTTTGTTGCAATCGTCATGGCAACATTTTTAGAAATTTTGGGCATTGCCCTTTTAAAGAATTTGTGTTTTCCCTCGCAGCGCATTGTGTAAACCTCAGACAGGGGTCCAAATTTCCTCACAAAAAGATCATAATAATGGCATTGCCTAGCTTGAGCAAGTTCTCATCTTTCAGAAACCATTTGAATGTTTCCGCAAATTTTGACGTAGTTACGTTGATCTAAACTGAGCCTGGTTGACGACACACTGTGTTAAAACCATTGTTCAAGTAAAGAGTTTAAAGTATACAATACTATTACAAGTTACGGCGACACATTGTCAACTTGAGTGTTGAAACGTTAACTTTCAAGAGGAAATTGAAGATACCAACCTGTATGTCAGGCAGGTGCCGCCGAGTGACGTCAAGTCAAGCAGATTTTATGTTCCCATGGTGCATTCCCTCATGGGGTGTGGAATTGACAAAAACATTGTGCGAGACATTAAAATTGTAAGTTCATTCAACTTAAAGTTACTTACACATTAAAACAATTCTAACTGTAACTCAACTCTAACATAATGTTTTCCACCCTTTTGGATGTGATGGAAGTGAATATCTTATAATCAACATTCAAGACTGAAATAGGTCTGTATGATTCACAATATTCTCTGTTTTTCCCCCTCCTTTGGAATGACTGAGATTACAGCCTCTTTCCATGAGGAAGGAAGCCTGCCCTCCTTCAAAGTAGAGTTAAGAGAGTCAAGAAGTATGGGAGATCATTTTACCCTGAATGTCTTGCACCATTCACTTGGATATCCATCGCTGCCTGGTGATTTGTTAGGCTCAGCTGCGAACCGATCCAGGGACCGCTGGAGGTCACAGGCCGATGATGCCATCAGAACCACATCATCCGCAAAAAGCAGCGATGAGATTCTGAGGTCACCGAACTGTAACCATTGCCCCCCACGACTACGCCTCGATATCCTGTCCATGAAAACCACAAACAGGATTGGTGACAAAGCGCAGCCCTGACGGAGACCAACACCCACCGGAAACAAATCCGACTTACTCCCAAGAACACGGACACAGCTCTTGCTTTGTGTGTACAGGGATTGGATGGCCCTAAGCAGCGACCTCCTCACCCCATACTCCCGCAGCACCTCCCACAGCATCTCCCTAGGGACCCGATCATATGCCTTCTCCAGATCCACAAAGCACATGTAGACCGGATGAGCATACTCCCAGGACCCCTCCAGGATTGCAGCAAGAGTAAAGAGCTGGTCTGTTGTACCACGAACAGGACGGAATCCACATTGTTCCTCTTCAATCTGAGGTTCAACTCACCCGAACCCTCCTTTCCAGCACCTTGGCTTAGACCTTACCAGGGAGGCTGAGTAGTGTGATACCGCGGTAATTGGAACACACCCTCTGGTCCCCCTTTTTGAACAGAGGAACCACCACCCCAGTCTGCCACTCCATAGGCACCACCCCAGACTTCCACGCAATATTGAAGAGGCGTGTCACCCAAGAGAGCCCCTCCACACCCAGAGCCTTCAGCATTTCTGGGCGAATCTCATCACTCCCCGGGGCTTTGCCACTGTGGAGTTTTTTGACCACCTCAGCGACTTCCTCTCTGGTCCCCCTTTTTGAACAGAGGAACCACCACCCCAGTCTGCCACTCCATAGGCACCACCCCAGACTTCCACGCAATATTGAAGAGGCGCGTCACCCAAGACAGCCCCTCCACACCCAGAGCCTTCAGCATTTCTGGGCGAATCTCATCACTCCCCGGGGCTTTGCCACTGTGGAGTTTTTTGACCACCTCAGCGACTTCCGCCAGGGAAATTGACAACGATTCCCCATCATCTTCCAGCTCTACCTCAACACTAGAGGGCGTGTTTGATGTCAACAGCGTCCCATCCTTACTGTACACAGATTGGATGTTTCCCCCGCTTCCCCCTCCTGAGATGTCGTATTTGTTTTCCAGAAACACTTTGGTGCCGAGCGAAAGTCGTTCTCCAAACTTCTCCCACACCCGCTGCTTTGCTTCAGCAATGGAGTCTTTGAATACTGCCCACTCATGTTCAATATCCCCAAACTCCACAGGGATGCCAGAAAAGTTCTGTCGGAGGTGTGTGCATTTCATCGTGGGCAACTCCGGAGAACAATAGAGTCCAACCCCTATCCAGAAGTACGGTTCCAGACCCAAGACTGTGAGTAGAGGTGAGCCCCACCAGGTCTAATAGGTAACGCTCCACCTCCTGCACAAGTTCTGGTTCTTTCCCCCACAGAGAGGTGACGTTTCACGTCCCCAGGGCCAGCTTCTGCCGCCCGGGTCTGGGTTGTCTAGGTCCCTGACCTTCACTGCCTCCTATTAGGCAATGCACCCGACCCCTACGGTTCTTCCCATGGGTGATGGGCCCAAAGGATGAAGAGGAGGGAGGTACCACGTTGGTTCTTCGGGCTGTGCCTAATTGGGCTCTGTGGTAAACCCGGCCACCAGGTGCTCGCTGTCGGGCCCCTTTTCTGGGCCTGGCTCCAGACGGGGGCCCGGGGCTTCCTCCGGGCAGGGTCTCTCTTCCTCTATTGTTGTCTTCCATAGAGTCTTTTTGGACCATTCTTAGTCTGGTTCCTCACCTCAGACCAATCTGCCTTGGGAGACCCTACCAGGAGCATTTAGCTCCAGACAGCACAGCTCTCAGGTTCATAGGAACACCCAAACCTTTCCACCACGATAAGGTGATGGTCCCTGGTGTTGTAGTAATTTCCCACGGGGATGAATAAAGTCATCTATTTATCTTATTGATTTGTATGAGGGTCTCTGATTTTATGAATTGATGTAGAGCCTTCTTTAATTCTCAGGCTTCTAGCTATTTGTTTGCTGCTTTAGGACCAGATTCGTAATAGGTTTGTTTGACAAACCTGGAATTGGATGCGCCTCTCCTTCAGTGCTCTTTTAATCGGGTTATATTGCTTTCTCTTTTGGATGATCTCCGTGGCGTAGTCTTGGTCGAAAAAAAGGGGTTTGTTTCCCATTTGAATTTTCTTCTTCCAAAGCTCTCTGAGGACTTTCTCCTTGGCAAAGAATTCCAGGAAGTTCAAAATAATAGATCACGGCGGGGACTCCTCTGTAGGCTTCGGTGCGCTCTCTGTACATGGAGATCGAAATCGTCCGGTAGGGCGAGTTCACATTTAATCCTGTTACCCACAAACATGATTGCGGATTTGGCCTCAGCTCCTTCTGTCGATCCGTATACGAGGGTATTATTTCTCCTTGATCTTGATTCAAGATCAGTGAGCTTTTCTTGCAGAGGGAAGTTAGTCTTTGATTTAATTTTCCTTTAAAATCCTTCAGCTCTCATTTCATATCTCATCCAAAAACACCCAAATCCTCTTTCATTTCAGTTTTCAGGCCTCTTATTTCCTTGCTGATATTTTCTAGACCGAAGCGAATCTCCGAGTCAGGATTTGGTTTACCTTCCCTGCGGCCATACTCCTCCGTGCCGCTTGCAGTTAGCATTTCATCCGATTCACCCTTTTCCGTGTTTTCAGTGGGTTTTTAGCCTTTTGACTCTTGGACTTCTTCTCCCCGCTCATCTTTGTTGCCGTGTTCTTTTAAGGTTGACTACAAGGAGCTCAGTCAACACGCAGCCTTCTCCACCATTGCAAATCGGAACTCCTTGTTTTTTCATTTTAAATGTATTTATTTTATATTTTGACATCGGGAGATGCTGAATTGATTGAAACAACCTAAAGAGTGTTTTACCAAAAAGGCACCAGCATGTGAACTTCGTTGCAAATGGGAAACATGCATACAAACCACCTCGGGCAATCAGATCACCTCTCTCTCATGCTTATACCATTATAGAGACCTCCCCTGAAACTCACCAAACCGGTTACAAAACAGATCACGGTCTGGCCAGAGGGGCTACCTCAGCTCTAATGGGCTGCTCCGACTACACCGACATGGGGCATGTCCAGAGTGGCAGCTTCATGTGGCCAACACGTTGATCTGGATGAGTATACTGAGGCTGTCACTGCTTACAGTAGATGCACAAGCCAGTCTCACTAAAATGTGTCAAATGCCCACGAAAATGTATCCATTGATTCGTAGTCACCACAATGATTTGCTCTTATGTGACTGATTAAGACGCTTAGGGGAACGTCTTAGTTAATATACTGTTAGATTTTAAGTTCCGTGTGTGCAAAATAAAGGAAAAAAAACATCCCAGTGTGTATGCACACAGATGGGGGAGCGATATTAAAAAGAGCAAATCAGACAGCTTCAAATGATGTACTCCGTACAGTCTAGCTGATAGATTGTGATACTAGATTTTGTTTTTATTTTAGTGTCCAACACAGTATTTAGTAGCTGGTGATATCCAATTAACAGCCATATATATTGACTTGCAACGTCACCATGGTAAGCGTGGAGACTGCATTAATATATACTGTTATATATATACTGTATTCTCCAAATTGCAAATTTCTCAGTCCGATTCATCAGTCAGAACCTCATTAGTTATGTTTTTTATACTGTTATTTAATGTTTACTTCTTTTTGCACCAACTCAACACAGAGAATTCTTTGTAACACGCTTTTGGATAAGGTGTGTCGATCACGATAAACCCCTTCCCATTGAAATACATTGGTTCTGAAAACATGGTCAACACCAGAAAGCAGCCCTTAAAACAGCAACCTGTCCCGTGGCTTCAGAGAGGTAAAGTGCCGGTATGCGCTAAAAATACAGGACCACTTTACAGAATATCAAGACACGCAGCGTTTGTGGAAGGGCTTCCGGGCCATCACTGTTTACAAGACCCCAGCACTGAGCTTTCTGTAATTAGGTTATCGACTTCCTTCCGAGCAGGCCACAGCCAGTCATGACCGGCAGCAACACCTCCTGCAACATCACACTGAGCCCCTGCGCTCCACAGGGCTGCATGCTCAGCCTGCTGCTGTTCACACTGCTTACCTACGCCTGCACTGTAAAATCTAGCTCCAACTGCAACAGTCAAGGTTTGCTTTTTCTTCTTTTTTTTTAACCATGTCTGTAGCCAAGTCTGCAACTCGCTGATCGAGAAACTGACTCTGATTTTTGCGATTAGTGTTTTAATGCTATCTGTGATTGTCAAGCCGTTCACAAAAATCAGTGTGCCGAGCCGCCGAGCACTTTAAATATGTGACATTTCCACTTTCTTGAACGTGTAAACTGGTGCGTTCCCGAACCGAGGGTAACACAGTGTTTAAAGTTTGCCGCCGCGCAAACTCAGAGACTGCATTGTGCCGATCAAAAGGAACACCAGATTAAGCGGTGACGGTCCCTTTCTCTTGTGTTGTGGCATCAAGACGGCAGTCACTGTAATCTTTGAGGCTTACTTTGTGAAACCCTTTTTTCCCTTCCTTTGTGCATGCGCCCCTAATTTACATACAACCCCATTCATACATACATTACGCTAGAGCACATGTGGATAACCATTCAACAGATAACGGGATAGCGCTGCAAAGTATCCAAACCCGAATCTCTCTGTCAGAAAGCTAGGTTATACCACTTTTCCCTGTTTGGTCCCCTATCCCGGCCTTGTCTCAGACTGCGGTTGAGACCCGCAGGAAAACGGAGGCACGGGCCATCACTCCGTGATCCCGCCCACCGTTCTGGGGCATGGTTATTCCTTCCTACTCAGCGTACAGAACACACACACACACTAAGTCATGAACACAAACACACACACATAGACACACGCATAGACACACACGCAGGCATGCACGCACATAGCCACACAGGCACACACCCACACTCATACAGAGACATACATATATATACACATTCACACAAAGACCTTACACAGTGTCTCTTTTTATTATTATATGTTATTGCTTATTTGTAGTAGTGTAGTCTTGCTTGAGTGGATCTTTGTTACTAAGTACTGCTGATTGAAAATTAGTTTTTGCATACTTAATACATTTATCCTCTTGTCAACATTGTTTGTATTACTGTCTTGTGCAAACTCATACTGGTTAATTACCGCTAGTGCTGGACTTACTCCTTCTAAACACTTTCTAAACTCTCACACACTTAAGGTTTATTATAAAAATGTGAGACTTGAATTATAATGTATGTATCAGTCCTCACACAGGAATGGTTGCATCTGTACCACCTCTGCAACAGCTTCTTCCCCACAACATTGACTGAACAATAATGCTGCACTTGTCACTTTACTCTTCTCACTTTAGGCATGTCCTTTTATACTAATCACTTCACATCTTTTCACAGTTTACAATCAATATAATCCACACAATCACTTACCTCTTCCCTTTACTTCTTTCCTTTGTGTGTTTTCCTACCATCGTCAGTGTTTATACCTCCTGTATAAATAGTCCTTGTCTTCCCCTGTCCTGTGCAAGTCGTCTCTGCCAGTGACTCTTGTTCTGTGTGTAAAGCTGAGTCCTGTGTTTTCAGAGTCTGGTTCGCAACACCTTATTTAAGTAACAGACTAACTTGTTTTTAGTGCCTCCCAAAAAGGCCAATGTGGTTGCAATAAAGTATATAAAGGTAGATGAGTGGATGATTTACCACCCCACATTAAAAGCTTGGACAAATTAAGGTAGTAAACTTAAACATATATTTCAACATGCTGAACAACTGATATATAGCTTGAATTTTAATTTTATTCCCCTTTCAAAAAAAACAGGAGGAATAAAAGCAAACATGAAAACGTAATTAGGTGATGATGCGCAAACTAAATATAACTTAACATATGAATGTTGTTGTAGTGAGTATTCAGCTCACGGGTGGATTCAAGGAGGGAAACGAGGGATTTGTGGTGAAATAAAGAAGGTTTTTTTATTCAATGACAGTCCCGGCCACGTTCACTTAAAAAGAGAGGCTCTTCACAGTCCTCTAATAAAACCAATAATAATTTAATAACAGCAATCCATGACTGCTGGAGAAGTTCAGGGGCATTTGTGTCATCCTCCCAGGACCCAGCCGACTGCAAGAGACCAGAACCATGTTAACCACATGTTTTTATACTGAGTGAATTACCTGCCGGTGAATTATGGCCGGTAGACCAGTCAGCTGACTGGTCTACCGGCCCCTCTCTCACCTGCAGCCAGTGCTCTAAGCACACCCCACTGCCACAGTTGTGTTTTGCTTTGTGGTCATGATGAGTGAACATTGGGAATTGTGGCATGGTGGAACATGTCCTAGGACAGGAAGCAATGACTAAAAAGAAATAGTTTCCAGACTTGCTCCCACACCTGTACTCTGTTATGTCAGACTTATGTGCCAGTTTTTTTTTCCCGCGAGATGAATCTCTCCTCACACTTGTATGTTTTCCCTTTTTTTCTTGTCACTGAATACACTTAATCATCACTTTGGCACTGCAGAAGAATTATTCATGAGCTATTGAAATGAGAGCGCTCAGCCATTAATCAGATAGTAGTAACTGCCATGGTGAGGCCAGTGCCCATTAAAATGTATGTCCTTTTAATTTGACCGTGTGGTGCTGGCAAAGTGCAGCATACATGCTTCAACCTCCTCTTAATAGTCTGTCATTTACTTTCACTGGAATGGGCTGAGCCAAAGGCTCATGTCACTGTGATGGTGATCAAGCTCAATAATGCAGCTTATTGGCTCATGTTTACGGAACATGATCCAGAGTTTGCTTACATGGGATTATAATTGATCCTTTTTAAAGGGCATCAATTCTGCATGCTGTGACACACCTCATCTCTGTTGCTTGCTGATTTGATAGTACACACTTAGGCGGGTTATATTAACATAGGATTTTTACCATGTACTAAATCCCACATTCTAAATTGAATCTCTATTTTTAGCTGACAAGCGAATTACCAAAAAAGGCCAAATAAACAAGCCAGCTGATCAGTGTACGACAGTGGGCCATTTTGGAAGAGGAACCATCAGTTATGCAAATAAAAAAAAATCTTCTTAAACTTAAATTTTTTTGTGGCTTCATGGATTGACCACATTAATTAAATGGATTGATCGTTACAAATGAACTGTTTGGTGTAAGTGATCTGATGATATAGCTTTACAAAATGAAATCAAAGAAATGTTCATACACTACCCCTGCACTAGAAAACTATAGCAGATTTTCATGACTTCATGACTGATTTGAATTGAGAGTAAAATGATCCCAGTGCCACGTATTGATTTCCCTGAACAGATCATGGACCACACAAAACAGTTGAAGAAGAGAACAATAAGTGTTCTCTAAATAGTCCAGGCACTGCAGCCATGCTTTGCATTATTACATGGTACTAAAAATTAAAATGGTAATCACATACGGTCCTGAAATGTTATACATATGAAGAGACATGTATTTGATCCTGTGAAAGCAACATCTCAGGAGCATCTAGAGGAAATTTCTTAAAATTGTGTACAAACGATAAACTGATTTGCTGGATGAAGGTCAAATGCTCAGGTCACAGTTACCTCATGTTTTTGTGATTGTGATATATGTGGGCATTTGGGGAATTCCATTACATGGTGCAAAAGCATTCACTTAGACTGAAAGATCCACTTCATGGATTACAACCAGAGAACGGGTTGAACGGGTGAAACAAAAGCCATTGTGCGGATATTGAACTGAAGGTTGCTGCCTTTGCAGCATATGTCCTTTTTATCACTCTTGTGTGATCTTTGGTTAATTATATACTTTAACGGAGTCAGCATATCTTAAAACATATTTTATCCTGATACTTCAAATTTCAGCAAAATGTGTTAATTATTTCAAAATCAAAATAGGCATGTTATGAGGCTGGAAAAAGAGAACATTGTGGTGACTAAAATTTTACTGGTTAGTGAATGCATGCAGCTGAAGGGCAGTAAATCTGATTTATTAGAAATATTGCTTAACAAGGCCAACATTGTTCAAAGAATATAATGCACCATGCAAGGGCTTAGAACCAGAGGGGCGTAAGTGAAATTTTGATCTCTTAATGAGATCTTTCCAGTGCCAAAAGGACCCATGTGAATTCTAAACCAATGGAGAGTAAGTCACACACACTGAAATATTTGGAGTGAAAGGGGCTTATGTTTAGAAATAATATATTTTTAGAAAAATAAAATAATGCCTGGCTATTGTTGTATAAGTATATATTCATATTCATCAAAATGTGTTTGCAGTTTTAATGTGAAGACAATTCTTTATAAACACAGTCGAGACAAAGTATGTTTTGTTTTTGCTCTCCTGTAAAGTTTGTTAAATGTCTCTTACGCCCCTCTTGTTCTAAACCCTCTCATGGTAAACCAATTCTTGCAAGTGAAATCAAAGACAATAAGAGACAAATGGCACACTCACTGCACCTTAAGATAATGATGACCTGTGTTCAGTACTTCACATTATGAACTTTAAATAGTCATAAACGCCAGGTATTTATTTTAACTTCCTGTCCCCCCACCATTACCAGGATAATGTTTTACCCTCACTCCACATAAATTAGAAAGGAACTAAGACATCATTCTTTAGTTTTTTTTCTTTTGGCACAGAACCCTGTGGAACTTCAGAGACTAGTCACTGTTACCATGAACAATCTAGACTCTATCTCAAGTAAACACTGATCAGGATAAAGCGATAGAAAACCCTTTCTGCCAAGATATTAAAGGAAGAATGGCCACAGGAGAATTGTTTATCACTTAGTTAACAAGTGTTATAAATGAATCACAAGCTCATTGGCATCTTGTAACATCTACCCCCATGGTAATGCTAAAAGTAAGGTCTACGTGCGATTACCATAATGTGCCCTTTAGCATTTACAGGTGCTCGGTGACATTCTTGCCTGAGATCAGTTCTGTTTTGTTCATATGCCACAGAGAAAAGGCACCCAGGCCCTGTTCACCGTTTTCCAAGTTTAGGGGGATCAGGCAAAGCATGGGCAACCCCCCTTTGGGCGCCTGCTGCTCAATCGCACAGCTTGAGCCTAAGTATCAGGACAAGCCATACCTTGGTCCCACTACAGGTGATATGTGAACGCTAACATACTTAACACAGGCAAAAGATTAAGTCTGAGTATAGTTGCTAAACTTCTTAGAAAAAAGTGTTAAACTGGCTGCCGCCTGTATCTGGGGAGTTGACACAAGACATTGGGCATCGACACGACCTGGTGTGAACAGAAGCCAGATGTGTCAGAGCTGAGTGTACTGTGGAATGTGTTTGACAGGTATGTCTCTCTCTGCCCCTTATTTTTCCGGAAGGTTGTGCGATTCCATCCACACAGCGAGGCAGAGTGTGGAGATGTCATTGTTCTGTTAGAGCGTTGATGGATATGTCAAGTGAAAAGCATCTGCCTGTTTAACGTGATGCCTTCTGACATGGAAACAAAGGACAGGCTCTGTGTTTGCCCTTAGATACAACCGGGTCCTGTCTGCTTCACATCGCCTCTGAGGTGTCTGTGTGTCTGCGCTTGGCCGGCATATGTGTGTTTATCTCCCCCCTGTGTCATTGTGTGTTTTGGACACTCAGACCGTGGCTGGTGAGGAAGAAACATTTTAACCAGTGTTCATGTAGTGTTACAGTAAGATGTGCATGACGTCGAAATAAAGAATATTTTCCTCTGAAGGAAACTATTGAAATCATAACAATAATCATAAACATTATCATGGTCATCAGCTACAAGTTCCTGGGAGGGCCCAATAAACTAGACTGGACTCAAAACACTGATGCTCTATACGGGAGGGGACAGAGCAAGCTTCTTCCTGAGGAGGCTCAAATCATTTAACGTGGGCATCAGGCTGCTACAGATGCTCTACCAATCTGTAGTGTGCTCTTCTTTGGCTGGGTAATTTCACTACATCTATAGGTATTTATACATAGGTTTATGTTTATTATAGACTCAAACATTGAGTGCTGCTCTTACTGTTTTTTTTTTTGCTCTTTTGTTAATTTCTTGCTTATTTAGCATGTTTTCCCCTCTTGCAACTGTTGCTGCGATGACACCTGAATTCCCCTAAAATTATAAAACAGAGAAAATCAATAACGTCTTTGCACTGGGCAAAGAATGACATGTTTGAGCATGGTGAGTTATTATTTATTTATTTTTATTTTAGACAAGGATAAGATTTTTTTCCAGAGTTTTTTCAATTCCCTCAACCACAGTTGGTGACTTAATATAATCATAACTGAAAAATGACAAAGGGTTTACAGAAACAGGCCTTCCTGGCCGGTACAAAAAAAGATGAAAAAGTGAATGTTGTTGGAGCAAAATCCTAGTAAAAGACACCGGTACACAGAGCCAGATACATACAATAAAAGCAGACGTGTGTGTCTGTGGATCAGTCAGTGCCTTTTGGTACCATAAGTTGAATTTGTTCACCCATGTCTGTGCACACAAGGAAGTGCCATTTGTTTTCCACCAGGCACTGCAAACACTCCATCACCACAGAGATGCATCTCTCAGTGGACCCAGCCCACATGCTCTGCAACACAGGCAATCTGTTTAGCGAGACAAGGCACCGCAGCGATTGTGTGTGTGTGTGTGTGTGTTTTTAATACTTTGTCCACACCAACTTTGTCTATGAAATATCACTTTCCCATACTTCTGAAGTGTTTTCGCATCTCTTTTGTGTTGCAACTGTATGCTGTTGTATGTTAAATCAGAATCTGTCTCTAACCTTAAATGAAATAACTTAATATTAATATTAATATTAATAATATTAACTAATAATAATGCAAAAATGGAGATTGTACTGAAAGATGAGAAATCTTGAAATAAAACATCATGTCTTCCAGCACCTGACATCTATCTTTAGTATGGACATATTTGAGACCAAATTAACATATTGTCATTACATTGTTAGAAAATGTGATTGCAGATGACATTTCTATCATCACGTACTGGCTGTTGCAAATGAGCTCTATATAAAAGTCATTTTTTGGAAGCATGGGTCCCTGTGGAGTTAGAGGGATGTGAAAACCAACACCACCTGATCTCATTTCAGCACTGTGTGAAGCTGTGCATACTGTGACCTGTTAAACAGTAGAGAGCAAAATAACATTTAGCATAAGTTTTCTATAACCAAGGTTATGAGCATAAGATGGGAATGCATAAAATTATGGTGGGAGGGATTTTAATGGCTATATATTTATCATATGGGAATTCTGAAGAAAATGTACAAATGTAGTTGGCTTTTTAACGATAAACCATAGCTAAAATTATAACAAATCATTTGGTGGAATTGGAAAAAAAAACTTGCTTGAACTTTAGTACATGCGGGCTGTAGTAAATTGGCCTAAAATGGACAGAGAACCGCTGTGCTTCTGAAAGAAGGATTTAGGAGCAACACAGTAGCTCCTAACAACGTGACAGCGTTCACCCAGACAGCAGCTACAGCAACATGACACGTCCACACATGAAGCCTTCTCACCACTCCGAGCTCCACTTAGATCATCTGCAGTCTTCTCTTCACCTGCCAAATGGATGACAGTTCTCAGCGGACCACGCTTTAACAAGGGAAGCCCTGAGGGGTGAGGAAAATATGGGATTCCAGCAGATTGCAAGTGGAACCCATGGGAAACGGCAGCAGTCTGCTTTCTTTTCCCCACAGTATTTACCATCCTCAGTGTGCATCTCTATCTTGACTATGACAATCCAACAAAGATACAAGTGAAGACTAGGGTTGCTTTCGCCAACGAACCTTTTTCACGTGATGAAAACGAAACGCAACGTAAAGGCTGGTCATGCGACGATAACTATAACTAAATATATAATGCAATATTGTTGACAAAAAAAATGACGAATAAAAACGAAAATAAATGTGGTTGAAAAATAAAAACTAAAATCTCTCTTCATTTTCGTTGACCAAAACGGGCATTTCTTCTCAATTAGTCCCGTTATTATTATTTTGCAGTATTTCTGTTTCCTGTGTCTCGCATCAGGGCCAGTGGCTGCATCGGGTCGCACTGCGCAGACTCAGACGATGTGACTACCTCAATCCCCACTCGGGGCATGATTTAGAACAGCGACTCTCAACCTTTTTTTGTGCCACGGACCAGTTTAATATAATACAATATGTTCACGGACAGGTCATAAAGGTGTGGCGGATAAAAAGATGAAATAAAATAATACACCCACATAAAAACAAATGTGCAACGCATATAAAATATCTTTCAACCTCTGATAAACAATCAAATGGAAATAATGTCCGCTCCGTCGGTGCGGTCCTCCGCCTCCCTCCCTACAAAGTAGCGCATCTAGCCGGTTTCTCCTGAGGGAGTCGTCGGCTGGGATGCACCTGCAGGGGTCATCCGTTCAGTCGTTCGGCTACCCCCTCGTTGGCTCGACACACTCTACGACGACACAACCAACCGCGGATGCGGCAGTCTAGCCCTGGCCAGACTCAGACATAAGACGACCCCTCTTACATTCGGGTCAACATGGTACTAAATGGGATTAAAAGTCATGGATAATTCTGACTAAAATAAGACTAAAATGCTCAGACTTTTAGTCGACTGAAACTTGACTAGACTAAAAAGAGTATGAACGAAAACTAAAATGACGGCTTGACACAAAGAGTAGACTAAAACTCAAAATAAAACAGGCCGCCAAAAACAACACTAGTCAAGACAAGTCTCAGGTCCAATGGGAGAAGGTGGTTGGAGGGCTCTGTGATTAAGTTTGTGCTTCTTTATCACCTTGGGCAAGGTTGGAATAAAGGAGAATGCACACACATAAACCCGCAGGCACACACAAAGTGGAGTCGTGTGTGCAAAAAGTGTTCTCCCAAGAGTAATCAATTAATTGTGGGAAAGTTGCCAGCAATTACTGATCAAAGGAGGAAGTGAAGTGCAGTCCTTAAGCTTTGAAGAAGTTTAATAAGTCACCTACATGCCTAACCGTCTAGTCTGCTTATCATTTTAATTTGAGCCTTAATGAGGCTCTAAGATTATCACCCCCCTCCCTCTCCTCCCTGAGGGGAAAGTAAATATGGAGGACAGACATGGAGGGAAAAAAAGTCTGTGTTGAATGGCCATATTAAGTTACTCCACTGCAGTAGTCTATTTCCGCACTGCCGTTTCCTCATGTTGAGTCCTTTTAGAGTTGAGCCCTGTTTCACTGCTACATAGATCGATTAAGTCATAGTCAGTAACATTCTCATTAAACTTCCAGTTTTATAACCACCTTCATTAGGCTTTTTTCCTATGCTCATCAGGTCTGGTTTCCTGCCAAGAGCACAAAGAACATACAACATGATGCATATGTAGCATATTTTTATGATAATTCTTAGGTCAGAGCAGGAAAAAAAAGGTCAGTTACCCCTCTAGAGCTGAACTCTGCTTAACCCTTTGGTAATGCTACAATGTTCCCAGCGCTCAGCTCAGCCACTCTCCAGCTAATTACCGATGTCACAAACTGCCGCCTGCACATGGAGACAGCCGTTAAGCAGGGGCACAATCTGCTGATGCTGAAAAAACATGCCATTGATGTGTTGAGATCGGAAATGCGTTCCCAACACGGTTCAGTTCTGCAGGTGTCGCAGAGCAAAGCCACGGCAAAGGAGCTATTTCTTACCAGTCACCTCTGACAGGCAACCATCAGCACAGTTGTGCCAGCAGAATGAATTCCACCAGGACAAATGGAACATACCAGAGCATGACATTAACAGGGATGTGTGCACGTGACAAGCTTTGTGACGAGGTAACCTCATGCCAAGTTTGTTTCAGGAGTTGAAAGGAAATATGACCCTGACAGAAGCCCTGTAAATGAACTATGGGCTTCATCTGCCGATAAAAAAAATCCTTTCTAAAAATATATTTAAAAACATAAAAGCAATAACTGATCAAAGCAGACAAGAACAGCTGCACATTCCATGGGGTTTTAATCATTGTTGCCCTCCTGATAGGTATGGACATTGCTGATATTTAATGAATCTGTTCCAAATCTATGGTTAACATCAGTGCTATTATAACAGCACCCACTCGTTAACATATATTGGGATTTGCTCCTATGCAGTTACAAAGGCATTAGTGACGACAC
The DNA here is from genome assembly GCA_016785305.1 of Colistium nudipinnis. Classification (NCBI taxonomy): domain Eukaryota; kingdom Metazoa; phylum Chordata; class Actinopteri; order Pleuronectiformes; family Rhombosoleidae; genus Colistium; species Colistium nudipinnis. Next base: position 828,857 of record JAFBJU010001120.1, read on the forward strand.
TGACACAGAGTGATGTTGGTTTGATGTTAGTCCCAGACCCAAGTTGTGTTAGAATGCAAGATCCCATATAGGTTCCATCACACCTCCACCGTCAAAAGGACTCCACCATTAGCTCCTATGACATCCACTACGAGGGGAGCAGCTGTTGGTGTGACCCCACTGCCTGGGAAACAGCAGGCCTCTGCCCCAGTTCAAGCCAGACAAATCGGTTGCTGCAAAGCTGCAGAATTACTGGGATGAAAAGCACACACCAGACAGACAGATCAAGAATTACCTTGCTAAATAACGATGTAACTCTTTTTAAAGACATTAAGCTGCTACAGACAGATGATCTGTTATCACAACAATGACAAATTGTGCATAGGTGGAAGTCAGTATGTCAGTCAGCTTTGCTTTGATCGGCTCATGTCAGCCAAATGTAATTTTTTGCCATATCAAGTATTTATTTAACGGCTCAACACTTAATGTGGATTATGATGTTTTGGCCTTAATAAAGTCTGCTGGGTAATATTTCTTTTAGCTGTCTTTTTTGCATTCAAATGGCAACAAAATGACAGAATGAATTCAGCACATCTGTCACAGTATTGAGATAAGCGAATATTGGGTTTTACTGGATAGTTGCTGCAGAAAGTTTCTTGGTAACTTTATGATTGTAAAAGAATGGGAGTTGTGTTGGAATTGCAAATGTTCTTGCATCTTTCAGTACGTAACCGATTAAAAAAAAAAATATTTGGTGTTATCTGTTCGATAACGATGTTTTTTTTTGGCCAAAATAAGAGTAAAATGGGCACTGTTTTAGTTGAGGAATCTTAACTATGTGGCTTACTGTAGTTCATGTATAATAGAAACAAATGTTGTATATTTGTGCTTAATTATACAAATGCAATCTCAGTGATGATGCCAACTGCATTTCCAAATGAGTAAACAATAGCATGTTTAAATGCACCTTAACATGTCATCTGTGTATACTGCTGATACAAACTAACCCTCGAGTAGTAACATAGATCTTTCACTCAAACCCTTAAACTTGGTTTGTCAACATTGTCCAATTGGTGTTGGATTCCTACTTTTAGCCTGTCTAATGATCTTAGGTGATTTTACATTTTGGAGTTCACCCACTGTACTGATTCTATCCTCAGTTGTACAGTGATGTGGATTTTTTTTATATATATCTTTACAAACATGATGACATTAAATGATTGTTACTTACTTATCTAATTACATGCCTTTGCTCGTTCAAGTAAAGGAGACACACTTTAATAAACTGCAGATTATGGCCATAAGACCCCTAGAGCAAACTATGAGGTTCCTGAGGTATGGACACCAGTAATTATTTCACTCTCAGGCTTAAGTCTTGTGTTTTTTTTGTGTGTTTAATTAAACATAAGGCTAATGTTGAGTGTAATGTATGCAGCACAACAGTCATAAAATTCAAGTGAATTCTTTAAAGGACCCACTCTGTATTTGTCACAGTAGCCTATTTTATATGAAAAAGTATTTCTCTTTGATAAGCTGTGACTACATTTCTGTCACATGATAGTCAAAGAGAACAATAGCCTCTTAGCACTGAGTGTGTATTACCTAATTTCATAGCACTGAGTAACGATAAGTGTGTATTACCTAATTTCTTAACACTTGAGAAAAAGTCTGTCTGAGTAGGGTCCAGAACACAGTGGACAGCTCCTTGAGGTCTTAAATCTACACAGGACTTTCATCACACACAAAACATGATTGCTATAATAATCACATCATTCAAACTAATCACTCTATTTATTTATCTCTCTCAATCCCTTCAATACCCTGTTGTGAAATAATTACCACTGTGGGGGAAAACTCATTTGAAGCTCAAAGTTCTATTTACAACTATGAAAGGAAAATCGGCAGAAGTGGAGAACTAAGTGATGTGCTCTGTTAGAGTCCTCTCTGATCTATTTTTGTACTATGGACATCGCCTAACATAAACACTTCATACAGAGGGTGGTGGTTCTGAAACCACAGCTCAGATACAGCCACTTGACTTTGTCATTTTGCAATTATCTACAGATACATAAAGCTTAAACAGAGGGGGGACACAATGGATTCAGATATATCAAATCGGACAAGAGAACCCAGTGCAAATGGCTAATGTACATATTGAAAAACGGGATTATTACTCAAGTCAGAATCTGCTCTTTCAGTTGTTTTATTAATTATTTCAAGGTAAAAATGTACACTTAAAATAAACATGCTCTACTTGTGCCTCTGGACCGCAGTTAAAATGTTGCTCTTGCTACAACTTTAAGTGCAGCAAATGTCTCATTTGAATAATTATTTATTTTACAAATATGCAGATTGCCAACAGTACAAATATATACAAAAAATATTCAATTTGTGCTGAAACAAAACTGTAAAAGAGGAAAAAAAGATGCAAACAAAAAAGTGATGAAATACAACTGTTTTTGAAAAAATATATAACTTTTCATGATTGGCCCAGCAGTGGGTTGGTGGTTATTTTGTTGATTGCGCAACCTCACCAAAGTATTTAACATTGCACTACTCTGTCTATACCGTATACATGAAGATAACAGGAGTTGGTTCATGCACATAGCTGCTGAAAATGTACAATGACACTAAATGCTTCTTCCAGGTATTTGAATTAGCCATAGGTATATACTCAATGGCCCCGGCTGGTGCGAGGTAATAACAAATGTGCATTTCTCTGCAGGGGGGACTCCAAGTGTTGAGGAATAGTTATCCATGTGTTTCTTTTCCTGGTGGGGCAGGTTACTGCCTGTGTGCCTGAAACCTCATTAGGCATTAGCTGTCATCCCCCATCTGTTCAACAGTCAGCCAGCAGAGCTGAGCAGAGGGGGGAAGCAAGCTGTCCACTAACTTGCTTATCCTGTCCATCTCCTTTCATTTTTCTCTATTGCTTTTGCATTAACTTTCTAAATCTGTGCTGTCCATTTTTCCCTTTTTCCAACAACCTTCACAGTTTTTCTTTGTTGCCTTTTCACTATCCTCCTTATCCCAGCTGAGCCTTTTTTTATCCTATTATTTTGCACTTTTAATGACATCAGGAGTGAGCGTATGTCACCTTTCTTTGCCATCACTAAGACAAAAATAACGTAAGGAGAGATTAACATTACAATAACAGCTTGTTTATGATTGTGCTCACAACATTTTCCAATGCCTTAAAAAGCAAATGATTCTCTCCACAACAGGCATTTTAGAATCCAGTCTCCTTTATCTTGGACAGCTTGGCAATAATATTTTGCATCAGGCTGGTTGGCGTTTTCTCTGTATTTCTCCCTCCCTCCCCTGTCGGCTGTTTCTCTGTTTAACTGCGACAGGCCTCCAGGAGCGAGTAACAGTGTTCAGGAGGAAAAAATATTCCTTCATAAATAAGTCATGACTTATGCATAATTATGCTTCTAATACATATACATCTAATACTTTAATACAACAGAAGTGACTCATTAATGTGTTTCCAAATAAACAGAAGTAAATGGTTTGACCTAAAATGGAAAACCAGCATTAGCCTCTCAGCTAATCAAAACTGAATCTGTTGGACCATTTTCAAGCCATATGCTTGTGTGTTTGCATGCACTTTTAGTGCACACTTATAATATAATGAATGGACAATTTTTCACCAAACTGGGTTGGAATATGATCTTTAGAATTGATATTTCATAGGTCAAAGTCAATAAAAACTATGGTGTTGAAACACATTTTGCATTTTTCTCCACAGATATTAGAGCTACAGAAATCATCTAAAGCTTATATTGATCACATGCAATCTACTGCTAATTAAGATAAACTAAATATTAGTCAGCATATGCTATAATATTGCTTGATCAGGGTTTACAGTGTTTACATTTTGGTTGTAGTTATACAAGTAGTCATCTCTTTAAACAGAATTCAATGGAAGTTGGGGTGTTCAAATGAGTTTAAAAAGAAAATATGGAGAGTTTTAGCACTCTCATGAACAGCGCTCTGGTTTAAAGCCTGCAATGACATTTCATGTACACAGTGGCAGAGATGCAAACACTGGCGCAAAGAGTCTTCCTGTGCCCAAGATTTGACATACACCGGATCTCTCTGATGTTAGTATCGAGGCACCAAACAAGGCTTTGTCTTGTAGTATGGTGAGTGGATCACAATATACAAGCTGAGAGACCACAGCGACACACAGGGAAAGGATGGAGACACAGAGCAGTGTTCCTGCTTCTTGCTTGAACTGGGTGTAAATAGACAGGGTCAGCAGTTGGGGTCAGAGTTTCCAAGGAGAGCTGATCTCCGGAGGCTTCAGCCTCGGGGGACTTCGGAGTTCCATCAACCCCGGGCCCCTTCTATGCACCGGCAGCTACACCCATGCCCCTCCAAACTTTTTAATGAGGCAGTTATCTGTGTAACGTTGGCCTTTGAATGACGTTCGCTGACCGAGCACTCTGATGAAAGGGAATATTGATAAAGCTGTCATGAAGGAAAGCTATACCCGACACTATGTGTGTGTGTGTGTGTGTGTGTGGGTGTGTGTGTGTGTCCGTGCGTGCATGCGTGCGGTCAGCTATAGTAATTCCCACCCTGTAAGCAGTGTACGATCTGCCAGTTCCCACCAAAACACAAAATTGGCGCTTAAAGAGCTAATAAAAGTCTGGCAGGTTATTGTGTTTTCTGGAAAAATTTCATCAGCATAGTAAGGCCATTATCTTCGCACTGAGTGGCTGACAAAAAGGTACACCACGCTCACTTTATTACTATTTGTGCACTTTTTGGCTGACGAGCTCAACACCTTCTATACCAGGTTTGATAGACCATCAGCTGCTCCTTTGTCTCTACCCTCTCACTATCAGTCCTCTCTTACAGATGCTGTGAGTGAGCCCCTTCCTCTGATGTCCCCCCTCAACCCCACCTCCCTCTTTTCTCCCTGACCTCTCTCTCCCTCCCCCCCCCCCCCCCCCCCTCCTATACAGAGAAGGATGCCATCAAGGAGTTCCTGACAGCTGAAGCCCAGGAAAGCCCCTGGACCTGATGCCGTCTCCCCAGCAACATTGAAGATGGCACCAGTGTTCTCAACCATGTTCAACGAGTCCGTCTCTGAATGCCGGGGTCCCACCATGCTTCAAAACCTCCACAATAATCCCAGTACCAAAAAAAGACAGGATAACATGCCTTAATGATAACAGACCTGTGGTTCTCACATCTGTGGTCATGAAGTGGTTTAGAAGACTCATCCTTTTCTTTCTTTTATCTCTTACAGATCCCCTCCTGGACCCGCTGCAGTTTGCCCACAGAACCAACCGCTCTGTGGGCGATGCCATCAACCTGAGCCTCCACCACATACTTCAGCATCTGGACACACCGTTCAACACCATCCTCCCGGCCTGCACTCCAAGCTGCTACAGCTGCAGGTACCCACCCCCCCATGTCTGCCAGTGGTTTACGGACTTTCTGACCAACAGGAAACAGCAGGAGCGGGTAGGCAGCCACCTTTCGTCCCCCCTGACCACCAACACACCCGGTGCTCCTCAGGGCTGCGTCCTCTCTCCATATCTATTTTCCCTGTACACCAATGACTGCACCTTCAGTGACCCTTCCATCAAGCTGGTAAAATTCACTGACGACACCACGGTCCTGGGCCTCATCCGGAACAGCGACGAGACGGCCTACAGGAGCATGGTGTCCCAGCTGGCAGCGTGGTGTACAACCAACAACCTGGAGCTCAACATTGACCAGACGGTGGAGCTGGTCTTCGACTTCCGGAAGCAGTCACCCCCTCAACCCTCAACATCAAGCCAGCCGTCTCACGGGTCACCAACAGATGCCTGTGAGTGTTCTGCATGATTCCAATCCCAGGCAGCGGGCCAGCAGGATAGTGGCCGACCCGACTCACCCGGCATACCGCTTGTTTAGAACCCTCCAGTCAAGCCGCAGATTCAGATCAGTCAGGACCAGAACCACCAGGAACTTGAACAGTTTCTTCCCTCAGGCCATCTCCCTCCTCAATAAGCGACCCTAACCCATCATGGATCACAGCTCATTAAACAACACACATGATGGTTGGTGCTTAAAACACACAGACAAAAAAACACACCAGGATGTCTGTGAAGGATCTCAGAATTACTCTTGATTATACCATTACCTGGATCACCAAGTAGAAAACTGGACTAGTTGAAGATTGTTTAAGACATTTCACCTCTCATCCATGAGGCTTATCCAGTTCTAACTAACTGGTGGGAAAGTTAAGGTATTTATCCTCTGTGGGAAGAATACCTAATTAGTGGGTCGATAAGCTTAGCACACAGCGGTAATTTTTAAACTAGCGTTTTTTTTTTTATATATAAATGTGGGAGTCTAAATGAATGACATTTAGGAATCAGCTCAGCAGATTTCCCCTATATGCAGCCCTGCCAGGGTCGCAGTGGCTACAATGTAATCCTATGGGGCAACTGCCACTGCCCAAAAAGTATGCATTGACTGCGCTTTTGTCACAAAATGCTAAAATCTTTTATTTGGGGTCTTCGCTGGAGGGCTTGTCAATGTTACACACTCTCTCTCTCTATCTATCTTCAGTGTGTGGGAGTAATCCCTCATAGGTACAGGTGCTACTGACTCTCTGGGGTCTTTCAGTCTGGTATAAACTATGGGCAACAGCATGTCTTCCTTCAACAACCCAAATCTCACAAGACATGAAATTTCTCATTGACATTTATAATGTTGCCAAACTCACCTTAGCAAACCAAACTAACGACACTCATACAGACTATAAGGTAAAAGTAACAAAACAAATGGGCAATGATTAAAATATTTAATGGAGATTAATTGCGTTACTTCTTGCGATTAATTTTGATTAATTGCATTGTTATGCGCAAAATGTTATAATCAATTTAAAATTAATGTATTGCTCACTTCTATTATAAGTACGTAAGTATCATGAACAAAAGTGTAGTCACACTTGTAAATCTAAACTCAAATATTAATTTATGTAATGAAATGAAAGATAAAACCAGCACATACTTAGCTGCAGCAAGTTGACATTTATAAACCTTTTTTTTTCATGAACAGGTAAAATACACATATTGCAGTCTATGTTCAGTAGCAAGTGTCCCTGTCAGAGCAGTGGTTCTCAACTGCTGGGTCGTTGGGAGTGGCTTGCCCACACATTTCAAAAACACTAAAATATATACATATATATATTTTTTTTTTTCCTGAAGTCCATCTCTCACTGGCTCTGAATACACATACAGACACACCGTGGGTCACAGGAGGGGCAGGATGTTGAACAGTATTGGCTGGGCGTCACTCACACGTCTCAACCAATGAGAGCATTTGGTAGGCGGGGCCTAAGACTATAGGCCTGACATGAACAGGGCGAAGAGTCAGAGCGGAACACAATTCTCCACAAAATCAGAGAAATGGATGAATGCAGTTAATGTTGTCATTGTGCAACTACTGAACCTGCATCACTAAAAGTGTTATTTTTCTTTCGTTGACTGACAAACATGGACTTCACAGACTTAAAGTCCCCTGCACAGTAAGTCCCAGTTGTGTACACTTTTTTGCTGCTCGACCACTTCACCTCACTCTAACACTGTGGTTCTCTGCTGGACTTGCCTCAGGAGCCACATTTTTCCCTGCATGAAATCCCAATGTAACAAAGTTATTTGTTGACGGGGGTGCTCCTGTATATGTTGTCACTTGCTACTGGATAAATACCATCAATGCTGCTCCCTGATAATAGGAAAAATGTGAATTGTACCTGTTCAGGCAAAAAAAGGAAACTGATTAATACATGTTAACTTGCCGATGCTCAGTATGAGCTGTTTTTTTTATTTCATTTGATTACATTCATTAATGTTTAAGTCCAGATTTAGTGTTACTGCATTTTTGTTCATACTACCCATGTCAAAGTGTGGAATACATAAATTCTGAATTCATTATTGAATTTTTGTGCATAAATGTGTTATTAATCGCGATTATTCGCAGGAAATAATGTGATTCATTGGGATTAAAACATGTAATCGTTGTTATATATATATACTGTATATAGATAGATATAATAATGGTTGGCTTTACAAAAAAAAGATTTTAAAACTGTCCACAACTGTAGCAAAGCCACAAATAATGAATGGTACAGCATTTAAAGGCCCACACTGCCTTTTAGCAACAACTTCAGAAACCCGACACAGTTGGGACAGGAGTTAAAAACTGATGAACGCTCACACCACTGTTGTTATTGCCAAGTTAATGTGACATCCCCCTCTGGTTGCTTGTCACATGTTATTTTAACAGCCATGCTTATACACTAGCAGCGCTGATCTGCACTGTGATGTTGTGGAAGGAGGAAGGAGTGATTAATAATTCAGGGCTGAGCCGTCTGTCAGCCCGGTGGGAACTATCAGATGTGAGAGCAGATGACAATGCCCGGCAGGTATTAAAGATGGTATCGAGACGGTAAGTGCCTAGCATGCTGGCTAAGACTCCTACGAGGGTGCATGAATGTGTGCATGTGGCACAAATCAGACCACCCCCCGTCACACCCACGCACGCACGCACACACACACCTCCATGTGGAGCGGGATTACAGACAAAGAGGGAGAGAGGAAGGGGAGATCACAGAGAGGAGGTAGATTTATCTGCTGTATTAAGAGCACTGATAGGAGATAGATGGGGGTCTTTTGTGCTTGGTGGGTGAATACATGAAGGATCAGATTTGACACCAGGCTCACGTAGTTAAAAGCCACGCGGAAGTGACAAGGCTGGCTTCGACTTGACTCACTGCGCTGCGTGTAATGCTGTGAAGGTGTGTTCAGATGTTGCTTTGATACCCCTCACAGCGAGAAAAATATGAATAAGGAGCTTTTCTCATTTTCAGCTGGTAACTCCACTAAATAAATATGTGTTGAAGGCTAAGATTGATTTTGTTTGCCGATCCAATCACATCCAAGGAATGGATCTGAGTTGAGTTTTTGTTCTAGTAGTAAAAAAAGAAAAAGACATCTCCCTATAATCATTGGAAATCAAGAGAATGACCAACAATATGTAGGGTATCTCATCTTGTTGTGTTCTTATTTTGGAAGTAGAGTCGAAACAAGGATGAACCGGAAACTTCTCTCAATTAAAGGTCATTATCAATAAGCTGTGATATGATCTGTAACACACACACACACTCAGCTGATGGGTACCCTGTGCTACTGATAAGAAAGAGACAGGCAGTTACTGTCTCCTCCCTAACAGATCCCACAGAATAACACTGTTTCTTTGTGTTACATTTGATTTTAAGTCTTCCAAGGTGGGGTGTTGTCTTGTTCTTGATTGGAGGTCTTAGTCCATGTCCATGCCCAATGTGTGTCCTATCATTGCCCAGTATCCTGTGGACAATGTTCCTCCCAAATAGATGTCCTCAGGTCATAGTCCAAAGCTCCTTCCCTTGGCATGTGTAAATCAGTTCCCGTTGTATTTGTTTTAATTAAAAGTGGTAACCATTCCCGAAACCTATTTCATAATTTATGGCCCCCATAATTTCTGGTTCGTGAGACACCATAAATACCTTCATTGGAATGTGGGCAAGTTGGTGAATACTTCATTGATCATTTAGCAGGAAAACTATATAGTGAGTAACTTAGTGATAGAAAGGTTTAAGAAGTATTCAAGATATACAGTAAGTATAAACAGTATTCAATCATAAAGGTATAAAGGGTTATGCTTATTTGATTATAATAATTCCACAATCTTTGTAATCTTTTAATCTGTGATTAAAACAGACTCAAACAGTGTTACCGGTTTAAAAAAAGGCATTTTCCATTGTACGTGCACCCCTGAGCTGGTCGAAAGTCAATGAATCTGTATTTTCCGTTTACATGAGTTGGTATAGGAGGAAGTGTTGAAGGTTGAAAATAAAAACAGCTCATTATAACTACAAGTTGGAAACTGTCTGGCCTGTTGTTGAACTTTTTCATTGCATAAGCATACTTTATAGGACAATAGGCTGCAGAGCTAGTGCTGCTCAGTTAAGCGTGTCTGATTTGTTTACGTATGCTACACAGCAATTTTACAGTCTAGAGGGTTCTAAAAAAAAATGTGTGTGGCTGATGGATTTAGCTTGAATCTAATCAATCTACATTGAACTATAATATCCCTCTTCTTAGTTTGCTTCCAAGGTAACCGTCATTCAATCAGCAAAGTGTGATAGTGTTTCTGATATGGGAATACGATAAATAAGGTAGTGGTAATAATGAAAGCTGTTGCTATGACGCCTCGCGGCAGAGGTGGATAAAATACATAATTCTCTTCTACTGAGTTGGAGAATGTGTAGGTTATCCAAAACACTAACTAGAATAGTTCCTTAATTTCAAATGTAAACAATGCCTGACAATTTAAAACCATAGCATTTTTCCTTTCTGCCAGTAGCTACAGCCATCGGATAAACACAATTGAGGTTAATCTATACATCTTTCAGCATGGGAGTCCAAATGAGAAGAGACAGAATATATTTTTTATTTTTGTAAATTTCAACATTTTGTACTCCTGATGCCATACAGGGTCTGTTCTCATAATCCCTTATTCACAGAGACAATAATAAAATACAAGAATGGAAATGTATATTATTCACCCAGAGTCATAGTGCATGTATGAAGATTGTGAAAGCTGACATAAAAAAAAAAAAAACAATTTCAGAGGTCAAAAAGATTAGCTGAGAATGAATGTTCCTGCAGAAGACCAGTGTGAGTGGCGGCGCCCTGCTACTTGTTCTTACACCCCACCCCCCATTCCAAATGTCATTTTCAGGTCCAGCGCAGGATCCATAACGTATGACAGGGTTAATCAACTTGAGACAAGTGAGGGAAGGTGGCAATCTAGCTAGAGCAGCCTGCCCTCTGTAGGCCAGCTCCACTCCTTTCATCACAATCCATCTGGGCTTTCTCATATTTCAACACTCCCCTTCTTCTTCTGTGGATTTGACTCCAACGCCCCTACCTACTCCCTCCTCCCCCTGTCCGCATCGTAAAACAAACCGTCCTGACCGCCACAAAAAGCAGGAGGTGGTCCTCAAAGGATTCCCCCAGCAGCCATCAATCTTGATGTTCTCCTACAGCCCCAAATTATTTGTATTGTCTCAGTCAATTACACTCCCATTCATCTTCCCTGCACAGCTGTGGCGTTTCTCTGAGTGCGCACGCGCAAAACACCTGATTGCACAGCGCACATGCTCACAGTTGTCGTTACCCCAGGTACACCTAGCTAAAATAACAAATACATCTTCTTGCATTGATGTTATTTAGTTCCAGTTCTATTTAAACTGTTTTACATGAGTTGACACTGAGTGATTACTCTACAGCAGTGTTTTTCAACCTTTTTCAGGCACGGCACATTTCTTATATTAAAATAATCTTGGGGCACACCACCAACCAAAATTTTACAAAATGACACATTTTGGCTTAGTACAGTATATATAAGAACAATATAGTCTTTGACTTGTTTATACTCAGTGTGAAATTTGAGCCAGTTTAGAAATGCTGTTACTAATTCATATTTTTTGACCAATTAAGTGAAACTGGATGATCTCTCAAGGCAAACTAGTGTGCCTAGGCACAGCGGTTGAAAATCACTGCTCTACAGGATGTACTGTAGACTGAAATTCTGTTGGGCAAAATGGGAATTATATCTGCACATTGTAATACAGTCCAGCATAACCACCTCTCTATAACTAACTCAACACCAACTGAACATTACAACCCTCATTTGAGTTAAGAAAAGGATTGTTTTGTGCGCAACTGCTTTTAAACTGCACTTGTTCTATCTGGGCATACCTAATAAACAGTGGAGTGTTTGTGTATGTGTCAGTTTCAGTGCGGGCTGCCTTGTTCCTTATCATTGTCCTCATTACCTCCAATCAATACTGCCTAGTGCCAGCACCGCTAACATATCCACCCCCTCACATCCACACCGACAAACATCAGATGCACCACATACCTCATTTTTAAATATATTCACTCGAGCCAGTGTATGAGAAGTAGTCTGAAAATAAATCAGTTTTTAACGTTTATGACTGCACACCATTCTCCTCAGACAGGAGGAACAGACTACAGGGTAACAGAGGCTGAGAAATACAGGTTGAGGCACACGCACACACACACACACACAGTGAGAGGAAGAAGAAGAGAGTAAAAAAATTGCCAGGCTGGGGACTGCAATTGATCCGACATGGGGCCCTGGAGCCATGTTATGACAAAGTTTGCAGTGGCTGGGGGGGTTTGATGGGGAAAGGGGGGAGTGTCCAATCACAGGGGAAGGAGAGCCATCATCTTATTGGAAGTAGGTGTGCTACATTAATGACTGTCTATGCTCTCAGTAGATAAAGCTGCATAAAAATACTTGCACTCCATGGACAAATCTTTAACATTCTGCTACGCACAGCACAGTGAAAAAAACGGTGTTACGGGAAAGCAGGAAAACGCCACAGCTTTTAGAGCTCCTGATTCATCAAGTCTTTTATTGGAGAGAGGATCTCTCTTGGATGTTACAAAATGTTGTGATTATGTATGTATACAATGTTTACTGATCATCCCAATGATGACAGGATGACACTTGCAGAGGAAAGAAAATGTGATTGTCTTTTTTTTTGACAGAAATAAAATATTTCTAAACTATCAGCAGCTGTAACAAAGGGGTACAGTAAATAAAACTATAGGCCCACAGCCTCTCTCCAAGAAGCGGTGGTGTTTATTATGCTCCAAATTCTTCACAAACAACTGTCAAAACTGACATAAGACGCCTATGATTGAAAGAGGCAGCAGAAAACCATGCAGGGTCCATGAGAACAGAAACATGAGGCTTTTGCTCAGGGTGCAGATGGTGCTCAAAATCTGGAGTCAACAGCATGCACCCATTGAGCCAACCTGCCTGGTGTAAACAGTCCAGACTGCTGATTGTTCTGTAATGTTTGGGGAATGTTTTCTCAGGCCATTAATACCAATCCGTCAAGGTCTGAGAACACCTTTGGGATGTGGTACATCAGCAGATTGGCAGCTTAAATGTGCAGCCGAAAAATTTGCACAAATGATGAGATGCAGTCATGATTAGGGCGGAACCTCAAAGGATCGTTGAACCCGTGCCACATTGCTTGGCGACAGCTCCACATGGTTTTTATTGCCCTTTGCTCCAGGACCACACTAGCAGCAGTCTCATCACATGCCCTGCCAGCTCCTCTCTTACAGAGCAATTTAAAAAGTAGACATCTCTGACAGTCTTTTTGAAAAGCAGGGGAGGCTACAGCTGCTGAGCATCAATATTAAATGTTCAGCTTAAACTTTCACTGACATCACATCCAGTTTCAGTTTTATAACGTCAAACCTCTGGTGCTATTGCCGAATAATCAAAGACGCAGTGAAAGCTTAGAAGCTTTGACTGCCAGTGCAATGCATTTTATAGTTCAATAAAAGAAAATATTTCAATTAATTAATGAACACCAACCAGGTTTTCACCTTCACCTTACACGATCTTGTTCTTTCATGAAGTCAGAAATAAATCCTAGTTCTAGGCAGAATTCGACAGAATCATTTCCAGCACCTTTCAAAATATTTATGCAATAACAGCTCTTTTTTGGTGAAATGAGGCAACAAGTGAAACGGGGTTAGCATCAGCGCAGTTATTATAAACGACTCAGAGCCGGAAAGTTATAGCTAAACAACAGATAAATGAAACACCGCCCTCAAAATAAGTTAACAGTAACAGTATACTCGGAAAAGTTTTAACACGGGAAATTTCCAACAACGTCATTGTTGCAGCTAAGTTCACACCTTCAATATTTAAACGTCCACCTGTTTTTAAACTTCTGTATAAATTGTAGCTTACAAATTATTATAATCATGTCCACAGCCACCGTTCTCAGCAATGTAATTGAATGTTAACAAAACCAACATGTGAGGAGTGATGGGTTAACCTGGGGAATTGTTTTCCCTTTATGTGGATGAGAGAGGCTGTTAATTATTGTATGCCCTGACTATATCTGTTGATATACAATAATGTGTTTTTTTGCCCAGGATATAGCCAATTTATTCAGCTATAGAACCTCAGTGCAAGTGTTGCTGGTTTATTACCTGTGCCTGATTTTGGTTCTCAATGCAACAGGAAAAAGCATGATATTGTCACCATATTCCCCAAATAAAAAGATATTCCTTCCTATAAACATTATTTTTATTATCACATAATACTGTATGTGATCAAGTCTGTTGATTTCATTTTTCGATAAAAGCAAATGTGTAGAATGATCTTAAATCTATTAATCAGAGCTGTTAACACCTTTGATTTAGTCATTACTAGCCAAGACATCCCTTACTTTTAATGGTGTAAAGTGATTAAGTGAATTATTTGTTTAAACTTCTTCGATTTTTATTTTACAATAACATAATTATCTCATTTGCTTCAGTTTGGTGTTAAATAATATAAAAAATGTACAATAAAACATCAAAATTCATTTATGCGGGTGCGCTGTTGACCGGTTAAGTAAGTAGAGTTGAGTGAGACACAGTTTTTGAAGCTCCTGAATCCTTATTCATTTCATTTTTGAACCACACTTCAATTTCAAACTGGGTGTTAATAGCTGAGAATTGTTCAGCACATTCCGGACAACAGCAAGTTAACATGTATGAATCAGTTGTCTTTTCAGGACAGGTATCATAAATATTGTTCTTTTTCAGGGAGGAGCATAAACAGTCTGTGTTCAGTAGCAAGTGTTCCTGTTAGAATGAGGTGAAGTGTTCAAGCCCAAAAAAATTTACACAGCTGGGATTTACTGAGCAAGGGAGTTTTAGTCTGTGTACTGAATTTAGTAGTTACACAATGACAAATTAACTGTATTTATCCATTCCTCCAACTTTACAGAGCTTTGCGCTCCACTCTGAGTCTTACGCATGTGAGCACTGCATCAGTCTTATGCCCTAATGCTCTGATTGGTCAAGATGCGTGATGACGTCCATCCCAAGCCAATACTGATCAACATCTCGCCTCTCCTGTGACCCATGGTTCGACTATATGTTTACTCAGAGCAGGTAAGCAACAGACTTTCAAAATAATAATAATAATAATAAAAACTGTTGATGTGGAATAAAAAAATGATTGTCCGCGTAAGTTAAATAATTCATTAAAGTGATAACTTGCCCATCACTCAATAAAAGTACTATTTATTTCCATTTCTTTTTTTGTCAAGGCTACAGGGAGCCGCAGGAGAAGCATCTAAAAAGCCGGAGCCGCAAGTTGCCGACCACTGATCTAGAGGTACAGTGCCCTGGGTTCTTTAACCCAAATACTCTTTAACCTGTCCGGTTTGGTACCTGTTGATATTAATCCGAATAATAAACATCATCATTAAGTTTTCATTCCTATTTATCCCTCGGCTTTTAACCAACTTTTATTTGGCAACCAGACAAAGAGGAAACTACATCAACTTTATGTGAAATTAAAAAAATATTTACTACGTTAATCCTGGACAAAGAATAATCACTTTAATGAAGCGAAATAGCAAAACTATGAAGTAGATGAAAAAAATCTTTTTCACCCCTTTTTGATAAATACAATTGAAAAATCAAACAACAGTTTAGTAACTTGCTTTGCTTGCTATACTTGTTTTTAACTTAAATGAAAGTCTTATAACCTCTTTTAGATCACAAAATAATACACTTAATAAACCATTTGGAATATCACAAAACATTTTTAAATTATAAACAGTTGTAAACACAAAGTATAACTCTTTTTAACCCTTGTGGGCCCAAACAAAAATAAAACACAAAAGCCAGCAATAAAATAAACAGTGGTTGAATGCAGCTTTAGAGCGATACTTCAGTTTTGGAACTTACTTCAGTCCTCAGCAGGCATCTCGCTGTCACTCACAAAGGGTCAGTGTCAGTGTCTCTCCATGGTGACATTCGAAACTGTCACTCAGGAAAACTAGCGACTTCCAAGATGAAATAAAGTCCCAAACTTCTTATTCAGCTGAATTTACACCCTTTACACAAAAGTACAGCAAATCTTACAGAACTTAAAACAGTAACTTTTGTTGGTTTTGCTACATAAGAAGAGAGGAGAAAACATGCTGCAGTGTGCTGTGTGAGCACACCTCCTACTCTCAGCATCTCCCTTAGAAGGATGAAGATGAACAATGAAGGAATATTGACAAAAGTATCATCTTAAAGTAATTACCTTTAGGGAAATGACAAGTAAATATTTAATTGTACTTTTAAATAAGCAGTTTTATACTTCACATTAAAATACACACTCCTAATGTTTAGACAATATTTGTTTTATTTAACTCTTATTTTGTTTTCATTCTTAGGTTTTTTAATCAGGAGTTACAGTTACAGAAGAGTGTGTGTGTGTGTGTGTGTGTGTGTGTGCATGTAAATTGTATTTGTATAGCCGATATTTCGCAAATATGAATTGCCTCATATGGCTTCAAAATATGTACAGAGTACATGGGAGAAAAAAAACACAAAAACCTCATAGACATAAGTGAGAGCTAAATGAGAGAGAGCAAGAAAAGAACAAATAAAGTGTTAAATAAAATCACTGTAGGTGAGGAAAAACTAAGCTAAAGCTAAATGTCACGATACACTGATTCTCTTGGGACATGGACAAACCAGGATGGCACAAGACACAGGAGTATTTATACATGAGGTTAGTAAACACACGAGGGCAAAGGAAGTAAAGGTAACTGCAGTGACAGGTAAGTACACGAGGTAAGTACAAAATAAAAGGTCTCTGAGAGAGAGGAACATCATCTTTAGAAAAATTCAACCAATAGGAAACAACTATATGACAGAACACTGCCAATGTTATTATGCAGCACTGCAAGTAAGCTGTCAATGGTTAAATCAACAGGCAGTTGATGTTGTTGCAGCAGCTGCTGGAATATGCTCATGCCAGGTCATCATTATGCAACGTGACAGAAAAAGGTATGTACGAACTCTGGTTCCTCTCATCTGCATATTTGCATTTGTGCTTTTGAGTTTTACCACAGTGGGCAACCTTCAAGCTGCATTACCACAACCTCTCTTTCTTAAACTAGTTCCTGTCTTGTCCTCCATCATCTCTGCATCTGTTCCATACTCTCAACGTCTGTTTTAGCTAAAAACAACATCCTTTTATCTCAAATCTCAATCAAAGTTTTCTGACTGGCAACCAAACCCATGTAGTACCACAGAGCTAATATGTTAAGATTTTAATTTGCAGTCCAAGACATACATATAATATTACCATTACCTACTGTCACCATATGAAAGTTAAATTATTTGGGAGTGATGAGAGTAATGTTACACATTGTTCCACCCTCAGATCCAACACTGGATGAAAAACACAAATTCTGCTCTTGTGTGATGCTGACGGATCATTAAGGAGCAAAACAGTAATGTTCCCATGTGTAGGCAGCGCATTCGTCACATAAAACAGATGCACTGATTATTCTGCAGAACTTCATGTGAAAGCAGTAAACTCCTTTGAGTGGCATTTTTGGCAATCTCCTTGATAATTTATTTTGGTGCTTAATCTGCACTAGATGCAAAAAAGTGTTGTACACAGCGGGGACAACTATCTGTTGAACAGAACCTAAATATGGATCATCAGTAGTTGGCGACCATTTACGCATTAAAACTTCACCATCAAGAAAGCAGGCAATCCTTGCATCTTTGACTTCGGGTCTGTCTGCTGGGCATCATAAAGACGTCTGTTGACATATCAGATCCGGTGGGGTGCACCGCCTCTGCGACCGCATAATGGTGGGACTCCGGCTCAAGTTCCTCAGCTTTTTCCTCTCCTGAGAAATCAGGCATTAACATGTTATCAAATAGGGAAACATCTTCTTCATTAAGCTTATGTTTGAGCGCCTGAGCGCGACTGACCACACAGGACAGGAACAAACCAGAAAGTATGTGTGTGTGTTACCCTCCTTTGTTTGCTGAGGAGAATCCACTACCTCCAGGGGAGTAACTTTACCACCGGCAATATCATTTCCTAAACGGAGAGCGATGCGTTTTATTGGCAAAGCAGGGCAAACAGCGATATGGAAGAAACCAGAAATTAACTTAGATTGCACATGTACACGATACACGGGCCAGGGAGTGTAACCCATTCCGATGCCACATATTATAGCATTATGGCCACAAGCGGGCCTTTCGGAAAATGTTCAAACGGATGCAAGAATTACTGAATGTGAGCCACCTGTATCTCTCAAAATGCGCACCAGACATTGCTCTGAAGGCTCCCCTGACAATGACACGAATCCATCAAACACAAAAGGTTTAAAGCATGAATCAAATGCATCAGGATCATCACTGTCACTGATTTAATTAACCCGATGCTTTTCGGTGTTTTATGCGCTCTGAAGGTAAAGTGGCTGACCTTTACGCCTAAGCGCACGACAATCAACAATTTCGTGCCCAGGTTTGTGACAGTAAAAGCATGCTCAGTCATCTCTTGTTGCACCTGGCTCTCGGGGTGGACTGGCCTGTGTGGCTGGAGTAGGTTGTGGCTTCTCAGCAGGAACTGACTGGAACACAGTTCTGTGAGGAAGCACATATTCATCAGCCAACACAGCAGCTGCCGAGTGGGATTTAACCTTCTGTTCGTTCAGGTACACAACAATGTGTTCAGGCAAACAGTTTTTACGGTCTTTCACCAGAATTAATTCTCGCAAAGAATTGAAAATATTCATTTTACAGCTAGAACTCTACTTATTAAAGAAGGATCCCTTCTCTCGAGCAAACTCAGCAGAAGTCTGAATTGGGGCCTTTTTATGTTTCCTAAAATTCTACCAGTGAGCCTCGTGGACCAGTTGATAAGCCTACATAATTTACGCTTTAACAAGTTCATAATCAAGGCTCTCTTCCAATGGCAAAGCAGCTATAGCGTTTTGAGCTTTAACATGTATTTTGCATTGTAGCAAGAGAGACCATACATGGGCTTGCCACTGCAGAGCTTTGGCAATACCCTTGAATGTGCAAAAATATGAGTCCACTTCGTTTTCCTGAAATGTGGACGCAATGCCAATATGTCTGCTAATATTGAATGCAAACCATGGCATGGTGGTGGAAACAGCTGACATACCTCTTTTATCGGTGACTACAGGTGGTACGAAGCGTGGATCCAAATGCACGAGACCACAAGGAGTGACGTTCAAAAAAAAAAAAAAAAAAAAGTACTTTACTGATGAATCAGTAACAATACAAAAATACAAAAAGCACTAAAAACATACACCATCAAAAACACTAATCTTACCTACTAATAATCTACAAAAATAATCTTACCTTACTATGACTATGAGAGAACTCTAAATACAAACTACTATGACCGTGGAACAACGCTGGAAAGCTTGGCACAAAACACAAGACGATCTGGCAACGAGACAGGGAAGACGAGGACTATATATACACACGAGAAAATGACATCACCAGGTGGACACAATTAGAGAGGGGCAGACAATCAAACTTGGGTAAGGAAGGGAGTGCTCACCAGACACATGAGGAAAGGGGCGTGGCTAGACATGAACAGACAAGACATGACATAACTAAACAAACCCAACTTAACATAATACACGTTTTACAACAACGGGTGAGGCCTGCATCTCCCTCTGAGATTGCAGCTAAAGCTCTCGCAGCCTGATGGTCTTTTCAGCCTCCATCTCCATATTCTTAACTTCCAGTTGATACTGGAGATGAGCCTGTTGAGTCTTTATCTCCCTCTCAGACTCAATTTTGATCCGGGCGAGGCAAACTTTTAAGCGAGCATCATCTCATGACCCAGCGCTACCAGGAGACAAGGGATCATAGCAAGACAGAGTTACCAGCGCCTCATCACGCGCTTCAAGTTCCGTGTAATCTGCTACAGGCTCTGCAGCTTGCGGTAGTCTTATCCTTCACCCAGCTCGAATACTTCAGGCTGTTCACATAAAACAATCATCTGGAAGCTCCCCCAATCTACCTGTGATCAGGGCTTTAAGATTAAACACCAAATTATTTCAATTTCTTAACTGCCAAAATTGTTTCAATCTCGGGATTCTTTTACAGATGATCCCAGACGAGCCCCCATTTATGTTCCGACCCCTTTTTAGCTCGGAGGGGTAAAAGGGGTGCAACCCAAACCCAAATGGAAAAAGGTTAAATTGAAATCATTTATTGTTAAGTGATTGAAACAAAATGCCTAACTTATCTCTATCTTAGAGTTAATCTATCTTTAGACAAAACGACACAAAAGGAAAATACCTAATTACGCTAGTCTACAAACAAAACAACAGCAGAGAGAGCACCCCTAAACCTATTGTATTCCAACAGCAAACAACTACATGTATGTATATGTGTATGTGTGAATGTGTGTGTGATATCCGAATCCTATGATCCTAGAGCTTCTGGCCCAGTCCTCAAGGCCACTGATAAAACAGCAACCTTTATATGACGTGGGGAGACGTTAAACACATGTAATGGGGAATACAGCGAACATAGGTGCAAATTAGTTTCAGTTTTTTAACCCTTGTATTGTGCTCAGGTCAAATCTGACCGATTCACTGCTTTCATCATTCATAAATATTGTGTTTTACATTTGATCGCTTCAAAGCCTTAAGGCATACATGTCAAACCCAAGGCCCGCGGGCCAGAACCTGCTCGCCAGGTCAGAACACACTTCCCCACTAACTCACCCCTCACCCAGCATATGTCACTAGGAATGTCAATCTAAACAGTGACGCATTCGCTTACGTAAATTAGAATTTAACAGTGATAGAAGCACGATTCTCTGTAATTCCGAGAGTACATAATTTTCGAACCATCAGAGTGCAACGTTGCCCAAAAATGTTTGCTTTTTTTATTAATTTGCAGGGGAAATAAAAGGTGTTGACCTTAAGTTTATACGGCCTAATTATATATTCACTCATCTTATACAATCCAATTTAATATTTAGAAATGCTTCTCACAGCAAATATTGATATACAGTATGTGATGAATAAATCACAAAAGCATGTAATTAATTCATTTTTTTTTAATAGCTCGTTAGCCCAAGTAAAAATGTATTTAATGTGGCCCGTATCCTCCACAGTAGGCATTTGAACATACACATTTTCATTGAATTTTGAAAGGTTTAGTTAACTTTGTTACACCTATGGTGTCAAAATTGACCACCATAAGAAATTAATGGGTAACCCTATATTATGTCCATCCATCAGGAGGGAAGTAGCTCTTGCTGTCCGAGATGTCGCTAAATGACATTGTCATTATATTCATATCAAATTTTTATAGTTGACAATTTACATGTAATTGTAATGGACACTGTCGGAGGTAGGAATAAGGTTGTGGGAGGCGCAAAAATTGAGTAAAAAAAACCTTAGTGTCTGAGACTATTTGAGTCATGAAGTCATTCATTTTAAGTGACTGTGAAAAAACCTTTGCATTTAAATCCCTCTCTGTAAGCCATGGAGAGATCAACAGCGGCTCTGCACAACTCATGCAATCTGGAGTGCAAGTGTGGGTGTCCTCTCTGACTGAAGCTGGGACTGCTGTGTTAGGCTACTGTGAGACTGACCGCCTGTGAGTGCTCTGGGGCAGCAGAGGGCCTCAAGGCACTATCTGCCACAGTCATCCCAGACGTGAAGGCGATCCTTCAAGGAGAAGATCACTGGTTCGAGTCCCATCGAAACACCGCAACCTGAACAAGACTAGAAAGAAACTCATTCAGCAAGATTTTTTTTTTTTTTTTCACAAATGAGTTGAATGCCTCCCAGCACCCAACAACACCGCTGTCCTGCTAATGAAATGTCTGTTTAGCCCTTGCGGCTAAACTGCAATCGGTTGACTCAGACCAAGTCAGTCACTTCCACTACCAGGGAGTTTTCAACCCAGTCATCTGGCCAAGTAGAACTTGTTAAATATTGGCACCTGAAGAGGTTGGCTGCTCAGTAGCTCTCTCTCTGCCCCACACTTACATAAGCAGCATGCACTAACCTAATCCCTGACTCACAATTCATGTTGTAATCCAACTCTTGGTTTATTACAGGATGAAACCCTTATGGGGCCTCAGCATTCTCACTAACCTATCCATTGCCCAGCCCAATAATGTGGTTGAACCTGTTCCACCTTCTGTTACTGTCCTTCAAATAATACCCTGACTCCAAATCACCCACTGCGGCCTCTTCATCAGGAGAGTCTTCATTTGTCTAGACCAGTGGGATGTTTTCTGCATCATATATATCTGCCCTTCCCCAAGACTATCAGAAGGTAGAATAAATGGAATTCAGACCCAGGACACGGTGGAACAGGCAAGACTGACTTGAAGAGCACAACCCTCCATTTGGTCGCTCTTCTTAAGGGGCCTATCAGCCACCAACTCCATCAGCCTCCGTTCACGCCAATGGCTCATTGGAGCACTTAAACAAGAAATGCCAGAGATCCAACAGACTCCTCATCAAACAGGAAATACAAAGCCAAGGAAAAACACTCCATAGAACTGTAGTCACTGTCACCCTACTTAACAACACATTGCATGCCTTAGAGACCTTGTCAAAAGTGGTTAGAGAAGGTATACACATATAAGTACACAGCTTACTTGCTTCCCCTGGAGTTAAGAATCCCTTAAATT
The DNA here is from genome assembly GCA_016785305.1 of Colistium nudipinnis. Taxonomy (NCBI): domain Eukaryota; kingdom Metazoa; phylum Chordata; class Actinopteri; order Pleuronectiformes; family Rhombosoleidae; genus Colistium; species Colistium nudipinnis. The sequence goes on from JAFBJU010001120.1 coordinate 851,450, forward strand.
AGCTATTACGGCTGCTGTACAACTTTCTCAGGTACACCTGGCATATAGCATCGGCAGCGCAATTCATAAATTAAAAAAAATTTGATAATGAATGCATTCGTAAGTCACAACCTGACCCAAGGCCACACCATTTAAGGGCACTGTGGGCCAAAAGGAGCAAGTGTTTTAAGTTTTGCCTCAAGACAACAGGGCTCACAATTACGTTCCCTCAATTTTTGAAAAGATCATCCCTGTCCCGAGAACACCACATCAGTATGGCTGCCCCTTGAACTCGCTGCAGGAAAATCCCGTGTAAATGTACTTAATGGACTTCGATGTGATGGCGCTCCACGCTGTATATTTTGCCAACTGAAACACTTGCCCCACAGATAAGGCACACACATTTGTCGTACACGTCAGTGAAAAAAACACCGTCATTTTAAATCTTAAATCAGGAAAAACTTGCTGCTGTACCAGACGCCTCACTTTCACTCAGCTAGCGTAACTAGTGTCAATGTTTGCTTGTTGCTACGCTGCGGGGCAAGCAACTAAAAAGCTGCCGGCGAGCTACCAGTAGCTAGCGAGCGACCTGTTGGAGACCCCTTGTCTATACCAATTTGCCCCCACAAAAATGAATGCTGTCTCGTTCAAACACCCTGGTGCATTCCGGAGCTTCATCAATTACAATTGCCAACTGGAAAGTCGGCTAAACAGTACACCTCCAACCATACACAGACCACCTCCAACAATACAAAAATGAACTCAACAAAGCACGGTCCACCTACATCAGGCATGTCCAAAGTCCGTCCCGGGGGCCAATCACCAGCTTCAGTCTCAAAATGTATTATTTATGGCCCGCTTCCACTGTTACCCTCTCACCTCATTCCCTCTCCAATCTGCCAGCCTGACTCACCCCCTTGCCTCACCACACCGCCTCTATCTCCGTTTTCCCTTGTGTCTCCAGCTCAACTAGCCAACTTCATTAATGGCATGAACACCTCTACCTGGACCCCATTCCATCCAAGCTAATTAAGGACTGCCTCTCTGCCACCTCCCCACTCATCTCTTCCATCGCTAACTCCTCCACTCATCCAATTCCCCCTCACTACCCTCACACCACACCGCCACCTGGAAATAACCATTGTAATCGCATTTCACCGGCTCTATTGATTTATTCAGCACGCGATGCATATCTTTTCAGCTTTTCATTTGGCACATGGTGGCCATGCTGTCTGGTAGAGCACTTAACCAAGAGTATAACCAAGGTGGCGCCAGTAAGAGGTCACATAGCACAGGTTGGCAGGCCTTGGCTAAGTACATATCAACGGAGAGTGGTGTCTCAGAGCTGCCATCACCCCATCCTCAAAAAACCTGTACTCAACCCCGACAACCCATGCTTCTTCCGTCCCATTTCTAACCTACGCTTTCTGTCAAAAAAACCCTTATCCACCAGAACCTGCATTGGCTCCCTGTAAAACGCTGCATCCACTTCATCCATCTCACCCACAAAGCCCTCAACCAACAGGCCTCCTCCTACCCTACTCTGGCAGACATCAAATATCAGTTGAATGAGTACCAACCTCAAGTTTCCGTCGCCTCGAGGGGAGCTAAGATGTCAAATGTTCATGTAAGTGTGTGCCATTGTTCGAAATCAGTATTTGGGAGCATAAAACTTCACTTCCTGCTCTCGTGTGTCTTTCTGATAACCTGCCTTCCCTAATGTGTCGCACCTGTGTCCAATTATCTTGTAATCCTGCACTGTAAATAACCCGCGTTTGTTGCCAGTTTTAAGCGTATCCCCATGTCAGCGTACCAGCATTGCCTTCCTTTTGAGTTACTAGTGTGTTTATAACACAACCGCTAGTGTTGTTATATCTTGCTTGATGTTTTTGTACCCGTCTTATGTGTATAGACCTAATAAACTGTATTTTTTTTAAGTGCAAGTGTGGGTGTCCTCTCTGACTGAAGCTGGGACTGCTGTGTGAGGCTACTGTGAGACTGACCGCCTGTGAGTGCTCTGGGGCAGCAGAGGGCCTCAAGGCACTATCTGCCACAGTCATCCCAGACGTGAAGGCGATCCTTCAAGGAGAAGATCACTGGTTCGAGTCCCATCGAAACACCGCAACCTGAACAAGACTAGAAAGAAACTCATTCAGCAAGATTTTTTTTTTTTTTTTCACAAATGAGTTGAATGCCTCCCAGCACCCAACAACACCGCTGTCCTGCTAATGAAATGTCTGTTTAGCCCTTGCGGCTAAACTGATGTCAGCGTACCAGCATTGCCTTCCTTTTGAGTTACTAGTGTGTTTATAACACAACAGCTAGTGTTGTTATATCTTGCTTGATGTTTTTGTACCCGTCTTATGTGTATAGACCTAATAAACTGTATTTTTGGATTCTTGAACTTACCTTGGCTAGAGTCATGCATTTGTTTCTTTGGTTAGGTGTCACAAAAACACATATTTTAAATGAATGGAATATAGGAGGTTGGGGTCTCGATTGCAACTCATCCAAGAAACGACATGTAAATGTAACTTCACTGTCACCATAAACTAAATGTGCATTTGACTCTCCCAGCCTCAGTCACTTAGGGTGTCTATTACTCACTTTTTATCCGCAACAATTTTAAATGGCTGATCATGTAAATTAGGTGACAACAGTGTTCAGAGCTATATTGTGCCATATGGGTTCATGCAGTTATGCAAGGTACACCAACATACGTTATATATAAACGTACATGTATGTAAACTCAATATATCTATGTATAGTAAGGGGAGAGGTGGACTATTGGCGGGCAAGACACGCATCGGCACTCTACCTCTAATGCCCATGAGCAAGGTACTCCCCCATCTGCTCCCCAGGCGCCTCTTAGCTGTCCACTGCTCTGTGGCCCAGCATGTGGGTTAAATGCACAGAATACATTTCCAACTTGTGTGTTTTGTGTGGGACTATTTAAGCTGCTTCCTTTTCTTCTTTAAGAAATACATATACGTTTACCATTTGTAATGTAGATAGATCATTTTCACCTGATCATTTAAAAAGAAGGTCACGGGCCGAAAAAGTGTGAACTCTGATCAATAGGAACAATAAATAGAGAAGTGGAACGAAGTAGAGGTTTAGTCAGCATTACATTTTTATTTCAAGGTGTAATCTCTGTTCATGTTAAAAGTGTGTATGGGGAATTAATTTTATGTTGTATACTAATGGAAACTTGGGTGGATTATACAATATAATTATAATACAATTAGTTCCTGTGGAGACCTAAACCTTGTGTTGTACAGGTCACCTGTAGTTAACATCTTCTTGTTTAATTCCACTGTAATTAGAGTAAAAATGCAGCTGTGACCTGGTCTTACCATGCGCTCCATGAGTCCCTGACATTATCTGGCCAGAGTAAATAGCCAGTCTCACATGATGATGATGTATCTGATGACCTGTGGTGCTGTTGACAGGAAGCAGGCTATTTAGCATGGAAGTCATTACAGCACTCTGACCTCCCTCTTTAATGACGGTCACAACGTAACCTCACACCGCTGTGTCACCCGGCTCATCTACAGGTTTCCAGGGTGAGCATGTGACACAGGGTCAGAGAGAACACAAGAGACTGTCGGCATGCTGGCGTTCTACCAGCTGCTGACCTTGGTTAATGGCTGCACAGTCCAAACTCCAACCACCGGGATGGGCACCAGCAGATGGGTGGAGCTTCACAGACGCCAGCTGTGTAATTGCAAGAGAATGTTCTGAGCACAAACATCTGGCTCTGATGTGGAGGGATAATTAGGAATTAGCTGTTCCCGGCTACTGACAGCCGATGACACACAGCTTTTAAACAAGGCTTGTGTCCTGACACATCAATCATAAATATCCAGCATTTTACAGATATACTCACTACACCTGTGTGTGTATGTCTAGACCATGCTTATAATGAATCACATGAAACAGCCCCATTTTTCTCATCAAAATGGTAGCACACGTGTGTATATATGCAAGAGAGTTACCTATGAGCTCTAGAGAAACATGACAGGTCCTTTATTATTGTTGATTTTGAAAGTGATTGAAATTTAATAAAAAAAAAATCAAATTTCACTAAGACATAGACCTTCATTTACAAATGCCTTAATTTATACAAACATGTATTTGTTTTTTCAAAAGGATACCACAAATCTCTCTCTTATAAAGATAGTTAATGTCATTTCATGAAAAACATATTGTGGCTATCAGTAGCAGCATGCTGCTGTGTGAATGAAACATAAACAGTGGTGTAGCTGACCGACTCCTTTAATCAAAGCAAACGGTCTGATATCAAAATAGGGTTTGCCCACCCCCTCTTTGCTCTGCTGATTACGCTGGGGCCAGATTAGTTTGTCCATCATTTTATATTGTTGTTTATAATAATAATTAAAGCAACAAAACAACCTGAAGAGCTGCTTGGGAGCCGAAAGAGCCGGCTTTTTTAGTGAGCCGAGCCAAAAGAGCCGGTTCTCTAAAAAGAGCCGGAATTCCCATTACTAGTATTTAGTGCTATCTGTGATTTTCAATCGTTTTATATAAATCAGTGTGACAAGCTCTTTTTAGTGTGTGACATTTCTTAAACTTTAAACGTGTAAACAGGTGCCTTCCCAAACCGCGGGTAACCCAGTGTTTTGCCGCTGTACAAACTCAGTGACTGCATTGTACTTATCAAAACAAACCCTCACCACCAACCAAGTAAGAAACGAGCTGAGACGGATTAAGGCGAAGAAGGCAGCGGGCCCTGACGGCATCAGCTCCAGGCTCCTCAAAACCTGTGCAGACCAACTGTGTGGAATTGTGGAGTACATCTTCAACAGCAGCCTGAGACTGGGGAAGGTACCACAACTATGGAAGACATCGTGTGTGGTAGCCGTGCCAAAAACACCGCACCCAAAGGATCTTGGCAGCTACAGGCCGGTGGCACTGACATCGCACCTGATGAAGACCCTGGAGCGACTAGTCCTGGCCCACCTCCGCCCTCTGGTGAAACCAGCGATGGACCCGCTGCAGTTCGCCTACCAGTCTGGCATCGGGGTGGATGATGCGCTCATCTTTTGGGCTTGACTTCGGTGCGGGCGGCCACGGTGTACTCGCGCTCCGTGTTTCGTTCGTCTCGTTCGTCTTTTGTCACTACTTGTGCACTTTCTCTCCCACTTTTTCCTTCACAATGCGGATTACCTACGACATGAGCTCCCTACTCAGGATAAGGGATCTACCACAACCGGATTTTTCGCCGACTTTTTTGACTCCACTCGAGGAAATCAAGGACTGCGTATCCCCCGGGGTGAGCACGGGATCTACGCCGACATGCAAGCGGCCTTTCCGGCGGCGCTACAGAGGATGCCGGGCCGGTGCCCAGCGTAAGTGGAGGAGAAGAGGACACCGGACTCCGCTCCCTTCCATCTGCATGTCGAACGTCCGTGCTCTTTGCAACAAAATGGACGAAATCAACATTCTCCAGAGGAGCAACAAGGAGTTTCAGAAGAACTGTGCGTTGTTTTTCTGCGAAACTTGGCTGCACGATGAGATCGCGGACAGTGCGGTGGAGCTACCTGGCCACCAGCTGATCAGGGCGGACCGGGACACGGTAGCTTGCGGGAAATCGAAAGGTGGAGGTCTGTGCTTTTACATTAATAATAACTGGTGTCGGGATACTGCGATATTAAACCAACACTGTTGTAGTGTTTTAGAATCAGTTTTTATTGAGTGTAGGCCCTTTTACTCGCCGAGAGAATTTTCGTCCGTAGTGCTCGCCGGAGTTTACATCCCACCGCAAGCCCCCGCCCGTGACGCTCTCCACCGGCTTGCGAAGCAGATCTCCGCCGTGGAGAACTCCCGGCCACACTCGGTGCTTCTGGTGATGGGTGACTTCAACTCTTGCAAACTCTCTCAGGAGCTGCCGAGCTACAGACAGCTGGTGACGTGCGCCACGCGGGGAGACAACACGCTGGACCACTTCTACTCCACCATCAAGGGCTCCTACCACTCCATCCCCCGGGCCCCGCTCGGACAGTCGGACCACTGCATGGTGCAGATGGTCCCGACATACAGACAGCAGCTGAAGAGGGCCAAACCATCCAGGACTACAGTAAGGCGGTGGACTCCTGAAGCCAAGGACATGCTCCAGGACTGCATGGAGTCTACTGACTGGGAGTCACTAAGGGCCCCCGGCGACGATAACAACACGTTTGCCGACACTGTGTGCTCGTACATTCATTTCTGTGAGCAGAACTGCCTGCCGACTAAAACCATGACCAAATGTAATAATCAAAAACCCTGGTTTTCCAAGCAGCTCAAGGATCTCAGACGCCAGAAAGAACAGGCGTTCAGAGATGGGGACATGGACACATTCAGATTGGCCAAGCAGGACCTCAAGAGGGCCATCAGGTCTGCCAAAGAGGACTACAAAGCCAAACTGGAGAGTGACTCAGCCTCCAACGACCCTGCTGCTGTTTGGCGCACACTCCAAACGATCACCAACTACAAGAAGAAAACCCCAGCCATCAACACCTCCCCTGGACTGGCCGAGGAGCTCAACACCTCCTACACTAGGTTTGATAGGCCATCAGCTGCTCCTCTGCCTCTTCCCCCCCACCTTCCCTTCTCTCTTACAGGAGCTGATGACCACACAGAACCATCAGCTGCCCCATCAAACCCATCCCCCCCCATTCCTCCTCTCCTACAGGTATCGATGACCTCAGAGGACCACCAGCTGCACCACCATCCCCATCCCCACCACCTTCCTTCTCTGCCGCAGGTATCGATGACCTCACAGGACCATCAACTGCGCCATCAACCCCTCCCTCTCCCCCTTTCTTCTCTCCCACAGGTATCGATGACCTCAGAGAACCATCAGCTGCCCCATTATCCCCTCCCCGTCCTCCCCTCTCCCCCTTTACAGGTGCTGACGACCAAGGAGGACTATCACCGGTTCCATCGTCTCCACCCTCCCCACCTTCTCTCACAGATACCGTGAGGGAGCCCCTTCCTCTGATGTCCTCTCCCCTCCCCCCCCCCTCTCTCCCCCCTCTTTCACAGAGTAAGACATCATCAAGGTGTTCAGCAGGCTGAAGCCCAGGAAGGCCCCTGGACCTGATGGCGTCTCCCCGGCAACACTGAAGCACTGTGCCGTCCAGCTGGCACCAGTGTTCTCAAACATTTTCAATAACTCCATCTCTGAATGCAGGGTCCCACCGTGCTTCAAAGCCTCCACAATCCTCCCGGTGCCTAAAAAGGACAGGATAACTTGCCTTAATGATTACAGACCTGTGGCCCCACGTCATGAAGTGCTTTGAAAGACTCATCCTTTCGTTTCTCAAATCCCTCACAGATCCCCTCCTGGACCCACTGCAGTTTGCCTACAGGGCCAACCGCTCGGTGGACGACGCCATCAACCTCAGCCTCCACCACATACTCCAGCACCTAGACACGCCAAGCTCCTACGTCAGGGCCCTGTTCGTAGACTACAGCTCGGCGTTCAACACCATCCTCCCGGCCGGCCTGCACTCCAAGCTGCTCCAGCTGCAGGTACCTGCCCCCGTCTGCGAGTGGATCACAGACTTCCTGACCAACAGGAAACAGCAGGTGCGGGTAGGCAGCCACCTCTCGTCCACCCTCACCACCAACACCGGTGCACCCCAGGGCTGCGTCCTCTCTCCATACCTGTTTTCACTGTACACTAACGACTGCACCTCCAGCGACCCCTCCATCAAGCTGGTCAAATTCGCAGACGACACCACGGTCCTGGGCCTCATCAGGAACAACGAGGAGACGGCCTACAGGAGCATGGTGTCCCAGCTGGCAGAGTGGTGCACAACAAACAACCTGGAGCTCAACGTCGACAAGACGGTGGAGATGGTCTTTGACTTCCGGAAGTCCTCAGCCCCCCACACTCCACTCCACATCAACAACAGAGCTGTCCAAGGGGTGGACTCTGTCAAGTTCCTGGGCACTACCATCACCAGGGACCTGAAGTGGGAGACTCATTCAACCAGAGTCATCAAGCGGGCCCACCAGCAGATGTTCTTCCTGAGGATGCTCAGGAAGCTGAACGTCTCCCAGAAGGTCCGCACCCAATTCTACAGAGCCACCATCGAGAGCGTGCTCACATCCTCCATCACCGTGTGGTTCCCAGCATCCTCTGCCCACACAAAACACCGCCTGGAACGCGTCGTGCGAACAGCCAGCCGTCTCACTGGCCACCAGCAGATGCCTGTGAGTGTCCTGCACGACTCCAGATCCAGGCAGCGGGCCAGCAGGATCGTCGGAGACCCGACCCACCCGGGACACAGCCTTGTTAAAGCCCTCCCGTCAGGCCGGAGGTTCAGATCCGTCAGGACCAGAACCACCAGGCACTTGAACAGTTTCTTCCCCCAGGCCATCTCCCTCCTTAACAAGAGGCCCTAACCCATCATGGACACATGCTCTGCACTTTATACATAACTAGTCCTGTTAACAACTGCATCTCATTACCTGCACTGAACATATGATAAATGCTGCATTCACACTTGTACTCCCCGTCTCTTGGACATGGCGATTAAACACCGCCACACACTTAAACATTGATCACTTAATACAACCCTTGCTACCTCTTATGTTTCTTATGTTTCTTATGTTTTTTATGTCGTATCCCACCCCTTATGTTTTGTACTTATCTTATGGTTTATGTTGTATGTTGTATGTTATATGTCGTATGTATATACACAAGCGCTGTACACCATGTAAAATTCCTGTGTACTTGTACATTTGGCGAATAAAGAGATTCTGATCTGTTCTGATCTGATCTTCCTCCAGCACAAAGCTCTCTCTCACCTGGAGAAGCCAGGGAGCACGGTGAGGATCATGTTCTTTGATTTCTCCAGTGCCTTCAACACCATCCAGCCCGGGCTTCTGGGGGACAAACTGGAGCAGGCCGGCGTCGACCTTCACCTCGCATCATGGATCGTGGACTACCTGACCAACCGACCGCAGTATGTGAGGACGAGGGACTTCGTCTCCGACAGTGTTACCTGCAGTACGGGGGCGCCACAGGGAAAGGTCCTGGCACCGTTTCTCTTCACCCTCTACACTGCAGATTTCCGCCACAACACATCCTCCTGCCACCTGCAGAAGTTCTCCGATGACTCAGCACTGGTCGGCCTCATCACGGATGAGGACGAACGGGAGTACAGGGAGCTGACGCGGGGGTTCGTAGACTGGTGCCACCGGAACCACCTCCAGCTCAACACAGGTAAAACCAAGGAGTTGGTGGTGGATTTCCGAAGGCGAAAACACACCAATACCACACCGGTGAACATCCACGGCATGGACATTGAGATGGTAACATCTTACAAGTACCTGGGTGTCCACCTCAACAAGAAACTCGACTGGTCCGACCATGTCTCTGCCCTGTACAAGAAGGGCCAGAGCAGACTCTACCTGCTGAGGAGGCTGAGGTCCTTTGGAGTCCAGGGGGCACTCCTGAAGACTTTCTATGACTCTGTGGTGGCATCAGCCATCTTTTTCGGTGTGGCCTGCTGGGGCAGCAGCATCACGGCAGCTGACAGGAAGAGGCTGAACAGGCTTATCAAGAAAGCCAGTTCGGTTCTGGGACAACCCCTTGACCAAGTGGAGGTGGTGGGAGAGAGGAGAACGATGGCCAAGCTATCGTCTCTTCTGGACAATCTATCCCACCCGCTGCAGGACACAATCGCAGCACTGGTCAGCTCTTTCAGCGAAAGACTCATTCACCCGAGGTGTCTGAAGGAGAGGTTTCGCAGGTCCTTTCTACGTGCCGCGGTGAGACTACATAATCATCATTGCAATCATCACTGAAATTAACCAGTCTTCTCTGCACTATCTGCACTACTTAACTTATACTCTCTGTTTTACGTCTTACATACCAAGCCCAGGCTTCTGGGGCAAAAACTGGAGCAGGCCGGCGCCGACCCTCACCTCACATCCTGGATCGTGGACTACCTGACCAACCGACCGCTGTGTGTGAGAGCGAGGGACTTCGTCCCCGACAGGGTTGCCTGCAGCCCGCAGAGAGTTCTGGCACAACTTATAACTTATCACTGGTGTACCAACAATTTGCACATTTATTTATTTAGTAACTACTTTCTGACCTTTGTCATTCTTCCTACTTTGACTGTATTGCTACTGTAACGCCCGAATTTCCCCTTGCGGGACAATAAAGGACTTTCAATTCAATTCAATTCAATTCAATTCAATTCAAACTCCACACTAAGCGGACTGCAATAGGCAGTCACTGAAATTCATGTGTTTAAACTTTGTGAAACCTTTTTCTTTTCTTTTTGCATGCATTTACACAGACTCAAACACACATACTTGTTTAAGTGCATGTGGATGACCAAGAGGCTACGGACAGACAGATAACAGGGTAGCCCTGTAAAGCATCCTAACCCGAATCTCTGTCAAAAGGTCTGGTTATACCACTTTCCCCTTTTTGGTCCCCCCCTCCCGGCCTTATCTCAGACCGTGGTTGAGACCCAGAGGGTAAACTGAAGCAGGTACCATCACTCCCATGATCCCGCCCACCGTCCTCCTACTGAGCGTACCTATCATACATAGACGCTCTTAAACAAATAGACACACCCACATACACATTGACACACCCACATACGCACAGCCACTTACAAAAAGACACACACAGACACACACACACACTAACATACACATTGACACACAGACATTACAGTCTTTTTACTCTTAGATGTTATTGCTTGTTTTGTAGTAGTGTAGCTTTGCTTTAGTGGATCTTTGTTTAATGAAGTATTACTGATTGAGAATTTGTTTTGCATACTTAATACATTTCTATTTTTGTCATCAGTTGTTGTGATTAATGTCACAAATGCAATGTCAATGCTGGACTTTCTCCTTCTAAACTTTATAAACACTCATGACTCTAAGGCACACGTGTCAAACTCAAGGACGCAAGATTACATACACATGTACGATCCCAGAGCTCTCTTGTAGCGTTCCCCGCTCCTCTTTCTAGCTCCAGCCCCCAGCACATTCACCCAATCAGAACACACTTCCCCCACTAACTCACCCGGCATATGTCACTAGGACTATATATCTAAACAGTGATGCATTTGCTTACATTCTGCAAATTACATCTTAACAGTGATAGTAGCACTGTTCTGTGTAATTCCTGCAGTAGAGAATTATGGATCCATAAAAGTACTATGTTGCCACAAAGATCTTCGCTTGGTTTTGTTAATGTTGTCATACAAGATATTTTAGACATAATAATTAATGCTATGCTATGAATGTTGTGTCCTAACGGAGACATTGTTCAGGTCAAAGGGGATATTTCATATTTTTATTTTGGTACATAATTCAACGTTAACAGTGGGGGAAAAAAGTGGATTGCAGCGGAAATAAAAAGGTGTTGACCTAAAGTTTATAAGGCGTAATTATATATTCACTCATCTTATAAAATCCTATTGAATATTTTCAAATGCTTCTCACAGCAAATATTGTTATATGCGATTAATAAATCAAAAAGCATGTAATTAATTCAATTTTTTTTATTGGTTAACAGCCCTAGTAGAAATAACTTATTGCACTTATTTTTCAAAATTTCAGGTTGTTAATCATGTTCTATCAAAATATAGTTCTTCAGTATCTTCAGAATGTACCAACCCTTTTTACTGAACTAAATGGAAACATTTTGAGTTGTCGTTATCTATAGGTTATTATGCTATATATTTTTTTCTGGTTTGGCCCACTTAAGATCAAATTGGGCCATATGTCGCCCGTGACAAAAATGAGTTAAACACCCCTGCCGTAAGGTATGTTTATAATCATTTGATTATAGGTTGTTTGCGCTTCAATGTACCCCTTAAGTGCCTGCACAGGGCACAACTGGTCTGGCAATCTGTCCGGTCTCCGTAGTGAGCCTGGTGGATTGCTGGGCATTCCACTTACCCCCCCCGACAGTTCTCTGCTGCCAGACCGCGCCCCAGCCTGAAATGGGAAGCTTCTGTCTTCACCGTTTCTCGGAAAGAGGCTATCATTCCTAGGGGTGTCCCTGCCATCAAGTATACCCTCTTTTGTACTCGGCTTGAGTGTCAGAAGACACTGCCCAGATACCCTGACCTTCTTGTGTCTGTGCCACTTGGGGTCCAAGTGGAGACCATTCCCCAAGAACTGAAGAGGGTGCAAGGATAGTCAGTATACCCATTAGACGAAGAAATAGGCTGTATTTCCCCGCTGCATGTTGGGGAATGTCGAAATTGGAGGTCTGCTCTTCCTATTAGCTGAGGTGCTGTGGGGAAAACGTCCGACGACCGGCCCCTGAAGTTCGGTTCCTAGCCCCCCGGCCCCCAGCGGCCCTGAGGCGGAAGCGCCCGGACCCGGTCCACATGGCACTTGAAAGGACAGCCGTGCCAAAGTACGCTGCTGGTCCTCCTGCACTGAATAGCGCTGACCTCTTGATTGTCTCATTGAATGCAGAGGTGTCTGGACCCGATTGGCATAGGAAGCCGCAAAGCCGTTGTATATTGATGGCAAAGGCCAGCAATGAGGCTTTTGAGAACAGCCCAAAGGAAGTTGAAGAACTTATTTTCTTTTTTTATGTTAAAATAAAATTGAGCTATTTATGTCATTTGTTAACCAACCATGTTTTTGTTTTACACCTTTGTTCTTTTTTCTTGGTCCCTAAAATACTCCATTAGCCCTTTAACTCAGCAAGGATTCAGACTTTCATTCAACTAAATTAATTTAGCAAGAGGTCCTGATTGTTTTCACAGATCTTAATGAAAAAAACACAAAATCACCAAGCCAAAGTCTAATTGCAAACCCCTGAGATCCATTATTTCTAAATCAAATGCATTTCCTGTGGTATGCTTATGGATGAGACAGGGCTGATAAACATGCTGGCGTAATCTTAGGACTGCAGTCAACAAAACGGAATAATACTACAAAACGCTTGCTAATGCTGGATTTTATGCATTTGAGATGATGATGGATGGTAAAGGATGTTTCATATTAGTGAGTACCCAAATCCGCATTTAACAAGGACGATGTTCACGAAAATATGTTCTTTTTTGTTAATGGTCCTAATGTCTTTCTTAGAGTGGTTGTGCTGCACATTTCTCTTCCTGTGAGTCTTCCTCGTGACAGTGCACACCAGCAGTCCAACCGTAAAAGCATTGCCAACAGGGGTAGCCAACGCTACTACATGCCCTGTAGCATGACGGCTGTAAGTGCAAAGACAAGGAGCTTGGATATACTTCAAATATAATGCGTGCTGAAAAGCTGAATGTTATAATGGGAGAGAAGCCCTGCAGCCACAAAAACCATAAACCTGAAAAAACTGTTGTGGCTCAAAAGGCACACCGCACACATTAGACATTATAAACTAACTTTATACAGCAGAAGTGTGCAAAATCATCTGAAATAAACTGCTTTGGTAGTTTCACTTAATAGTTACTCCCCTTAGGTTATCACGAAAGGTAACCCTTTACTCAAGAAAACAGACAGACAGGTCGATAGCTAGATAGATATGGAAATGAATAGATGACTTTCTCTGGAGTGCAATCCAATTTTCAGGTTTAGATCACTTGTAAAAGAGCACTTGAAAGTATCCATTGTAATCATTGGTATGACAACTGTATTTGTTCACCTTTACCCAAATAAAATTATATATACTCTACATGCATGCATACAAACACACACACCCAAAAACACACATTCTTAGTGAAATTCTTCTTTTCTAGATTCTCTGGGTTTGTGATACAGAAAGTTAAGATTGAAGCAATGGTTAACTCATGTTGAAAGAGTTGGATTGCATCGGACTTGATGTTGTTGCATCATTCCAGACTTATTTTTTTATCCTCTTTCATGTCTGGATGTATTGCTTAAATTAATAACATCAGTCAAGACATCCTCTTTGCAAAGCTGCATTCTCAGTCATATAACCTGTAACACAAAAGGCTTGATTTCATTCTTGTTTGTTTTGGCCTTAAAAGGAGTTGTATAAATCATAGTTCAGAGCAATTTGATGAAATTTGACAGAGTTGGTCACCTTTGCTCTTGACCTCTATTTTATTTCTTTAAACTTTTGATGATTAAATTAAACGTAAGAATGAATTACAAAGTGTCTGTATTGACAGAGTGTAGACTGAAATGGATCTATATAGAACATTTGTAACTTTTTCATACTTCGGCATGTGGACTGGTTACTTTCTTCTTCTTCTCTTAAATGCATGTGGGCTGCTTCTTAAGTTACACTGAAATGGCACTTGTGCTTACCCAATCAGGAAACCAGGAGCTGTGTTACACAACTAAACTAGACCAACTCCTTTTAAATAACCTTTAAAAATTACCAGACAAGATAAGTTACAATGATTATTATTTGAGGAGTACGTCTGAGAGACAGCAGAAAAATTAACACTCCTGTTAGGACTGATGTTTGATGCACACTGCATATCACAATCCTGGCCTGTCTGTGAGGAGTGTAATAAAAGGAAATATCACATTGCAAAATGTGTGTGAAAGAAATGTTGGGATATAGCTTAAAGAAATTAAATAAAAGCTTGTTTGCAAACAGACCACTGAGATAAGTTAGGACAACAACTCCCCCTGCTTCTGATTTTATGCTAAATATCTACACTGAAGATGGAACTGATTTTGATCTTTTCATTTGACACAGGATTAGAAACAACACAACTTCCAAAATGTCTATGTATCTTGAAGGCAGTAAACATGTCTGGAAGAATGCTTTTCAGATCCAACTGAAATCACAACAATTTGTTTTTCTGTCTAAAGTGATCTGTTTGTTTTTGCGTGTTTTGTGTTACAATTTTACAACTAAAAGGAAAAAGAGAAAGTGGGCACAGCATTGCTTGATACACATTTGGGTGCTGACAAAGTTTGACATTTACAGGTTAGTTTTTAAGCCATGCAAAATGCAACCCAGTAAATACCCAAGCATACAAATGTAAGCCTTATGTTTAGGAAGCTAATGGTCGCTATGGTACAAGTTCAAAATATGTTGTCTCTGAATGGTTTAAAATAGGTCCCGGCATCAGGCAGAATGACAAAATCGTTCAAATATGTGAGATTGGGGGAGGTGGTAGCTGGGTATGTTGTAAGTAGTGCTGGGCACCAATTACACTTTTTAATCGCGATTAATTGCATTGTTATGCTCAAAATTCAATAATGAATTCAAAATTAACATATTGCTCACTAGTAGTATAAACAGCAATGCACTTACGTCAACTTAAACATTCATTTAATCAAGTGAAATATAAAACCAGTACATACTGATCAGCAACAAGCTAACATTTATAAATCTGTTCTCTTTTTTTCGTTGAGACGTCAACATCGTGCCCCTCCTGTGACCCATGGTCTGTCTGTATGTTTATTCAGTGCCAGTGAGAGACGGACCTTCAAAAGAAAAACTGCAGTTAACCAAAGATAAAATAATTGACAGCATTAATGCGTTAATGCGATGGTCACGTGCCCAGCACTAGTTCTAAGGAAATTGATTTACCTGATTGGATTTGTTTGTTGTTAGTTTTATATAACACGATCATAATACTGTCATATGTAAATGTGTAAAGGCTTAATGGTGTGACTCTAGCAAAAAGGTAGCTAGGAGACCTGTTCCTCACACACATGAGGTGTTGAATCACACACATGAAAAATGCTCACACACAGAAATGGTCCCATTCATAAATACTAACTAAATAATAAATAATGATTTTCCTGAGCTTTTGATATTATTTTCTAAATATTAAAACCCCAACTTCAAATGAATATAAAACATAAAAATAATACTAAATGAGGATTCATAATAAAATGTTTAAAGCCGGACATGTGCTGCATCAACTGTCAGCCCGCCACTGTAAAAGACAGGCCTTTATTATGGGAACATGCTTTTTGGCCAGAGATTTTATACCAATACCAATTATGAAATGTGGTCGCCACTGGAGGAAAATCTTATGATTAATATTAATTGGTCAGTTGTAGAGCATTCCTCTTTGATACATCTTACAGATTGGGTTGGCTCAATTGATCCCTGAACATTGTTATACTGCTACCTTTCCTGTCCCCTCCATCTCTTGAAAATGCCCCTCCCCTCCACTCTTGCCAAATGCTTGCTAATAGACTGAACTATTGTGATACAAATACATACAAACAGATTTTGTTTTCTACTGTCAATTTTGGAGTTATTCCTGTAAATAAAAATGTATCTAAGCTTTGCAGTCATATTCCTTGTATATTCAAACCTACCCCCTGCTGCTTCAGTTTCCGAGGCTATCTTGTCTGCCTCTTTGTCCACTTCTCCTTAACTCTATTTTCAACTTAATTAATAAGTTTGCGTTTTCAATATATTGGTCTGATAAGATCACCTTTTAACAGGGGATAATATAATAGATTTATGCAAGTGGTCAGCCAGAAAGAGGGACATAAACAGAAGCAAAAGCATTGAGACGTACTGTAGTTCCTCTTACAACAAAGTTGGGAGATGCAGCTCCAGTCATACCGGCTGATATGTGAAAAGTGCTCATGAATGGAGCTTCAAAGACAAATAATTCAAATGGTGTTTTGTTTCTCAGCATTTGCCAGATGCTCATGTTTTTCCTGGGTGGATATCAAAGACTCCCCTTTATTCTGACACTTGAAAGGAAACAACACAATAAAGAAGAAAGACAAATAAAAAAATAAATCAATAAAGTTACTTCATTATAGTGTTCTGGTCTGAAATAAAGTTGCACTGTTCTTACACTTTGAAAGGAATATCAATTGCCCACTGCTTGAATAAAAAGTGAATTATTGACGGGGAAATTAAAATATATATACTGATACTGGTCACCTTGAAAGAAGCACATGAAGAATTTGCCATTGCTACTCTTTCATACAGAGAACAAAGGAAACAGGACAAAGAAATCACCATATATGTTTTTATTCTTAGTCACTCATGGCCCTTTGACAGGAATCATTTTCTTTAGTGTTTCACAGAGAAAAAAAGAAAACCAGTACTGGGAGGGAGGTATAAAAGGTCAAATGTGGAGTAATGAGAGAGGTTATACCTCTTTATCTGCCTTAACATCAGTGTCTGTGAAGTATACTGTTTATTATCACACAAACACTGAATCCCCACTTAGCCTTTGCCACCTTCATGTCTTTATATATGAACATTTCATCTCTGGTCTCGTCTTTTGATTGGCAACTTTTATGCTGATTCTGACTTTAGTCCACAAAACATTTGAATGCGCGGACTTAAAACACACATGAGTAAGTTGCATTACACATACATAACATAACGTTTTATTGTTATAACATTTTTATCAGCAGGCCCTTTAATGATGAGTATAATATGATATTCTACTGACATAGAATACCCTGATGATATTCTATATTTACAACAATTAACAACTGTTTCCTTATTTAGGAAAAAACAGACTGCAAAAATCAAAACTAAGACATACAGGATTATATAAGCACTCTGAAGAAGATTGGTCTAAGTGGGCCTGACATTGCAAGGATATATATTTGGAATATTATGAAGCTGCCCCAGACAGAGGAAAGAGAGGGACAAGCATTATAAAGATAGAGAGTGGAATTTAGTAGGGTGTTAACTCAGTGACAGACACAAGTGGTCAAAAAGGAAGAAATTAAATGAGGCAAAAAGGCATGCAAGAGTGCACATGTAAATGTTGCTTCTCTGAGGAGGTTTCCCCCATTTTTACTCATATCATGACACATGCCAATGCAAAGTTGCTGCACTGCAGAGTCATATGTCTCCAAGAAATATGAAAACAATGTCCAAAGGAAATACGTGGGATCACAAAGCCAAGTGCTGAAAACTCTTTAGCAAGAGAACATCCAGTTATACAAGTGGATATTGGACAATGAAGATTGGGAAAATGTCAACAATCATAGTTAAAAGGGTCAGCCAGATGCATATTTCCAAGCCATAAGATAAGATAATCCCCTATTGTCCCACAGTGGGGAAATTTGAGGTGTTACAGCAGCATAGTAACAGTTAAGTCACAAATTAAATGGCAGTATTGGTATCTACAGGGAGCTCAGATGGGAGCTGTCCCTACTGTATGTCAATTGTCATTTTTTCAATACAAAGCATAGAAAAGAAATAATCCAGTCTGTGCAAATTCAAAGTAATAAAATTGAATTTCTTCAAGGCTAGCGCCAGAAAGTTTGGGTGCGGCTATCGAGAGGTCAGAACATTTGTGTGGCCAATTGAAAGGACATCTTTACTGCCAGAGCTTATACTGTAGGAGGAATTGAAAACGCTGGAGCTGTTGAGCTCTTCTTCCAGAGAGGGATATTAAATTATGGCTTAAGGTAATAGTTAAAGCTACAGCCTTTAATCTGATCAACCCCAGTTTGATTGGTTCATTGGTTTTTTCCAGGAGAATAGGAGGAGGTATATTCTTATTCTATTGGAGTGTTGTAATATTTTGAATGCAATACCCAATCCAGTTTAAATTATTTTCCAAATCTGGTCATTCTTCTTCTCATTCTTGTTTTCACCTGCAATTTGATAATCCTTACTTATTTGTTCAATGCCTCGAATGTATAATGACACCAGATAACGTTTGTTGCTCGACTCGAAGTCATTTCCTTTTGTTAAAGACTTTTTTTTTTTGTGGGGAGATTTTACCTTATATGAATTTAAGGTCTACCGACAGACGGTGTTGTAACGGCACAGATTGTTGAGTCCCTTGAGGAAAATTCTGAATGTGTGATATTTGGCTTTACAAATAAAATTTGACTTTACTTGACTTGTATCAATCCTTAATACGTCTAATTATATGTCACAGGTAAGAAGATGGAGAACATCTTTATGATTTAAAAGGAGCGCTAGGAGTACAGCTGGCAAGTCGTTAAAGTTCAGCAGGGAAATTAAAAGAAAGTTCGGAGCCCTATGGTGATCCAAGTTATGACCCTAGACTTCCCCCATAAAAAACCCTAATTACAAGCCGATAAAGTCTTTTTAATTAATACTCTGTTGAACAAGACCAGTAGAGGTATTCAATTTCAACTTACTTACAGAGCAACACCACATTAACGACTCTACAGTACAGTTAGATCGAAATGCTGATATCTGGAGGAAGAGGAGGACCTAAGGTAAAAAAAAAAAAGTCAAGTGAGAAAAAGAGACGGAACCATCCGCTATCGACAGTTTCCGCCCAAACAATGTCCCAGGTCTTTCACATGGATGGTCTCAATGACAGCAATGTGGACCGACGCTTTGGTTTGTAAAATTGTTTGTTGATGAGACATAATTAAACTTTTGCAAGTAAATATGGCTTGATTTAAGAATTGATTTAAGGTATTATCTTAAAAAAGAGGATGCTTTTGCATTTGCAGTATGTTTCAAGATGATTTCTGTTATCTGACAATATTGGTATTATGAGAATTATTTGCAAAAGCATATAAAGTATAAATACATTTTAAAATAATTTTAGTTTACTTATTATTTTATTATTATCAAAACGTTTAATTGGAAAACAACATGTAACTCAGTTACAAAAGAAAATGTTGAACTAAACTGCTGAACCTGAAATAAAGGATAATATTTTTTTGGAAATTGAGAAAACTTCAAATCAATTTTATTGTTCAACTGTGAAAAAAAAAAAAAAAAAGCCTGATTCTGTGGACACATTTGCAATAATGTGGGATTTTTTTTATTTTTATAATTCTTTTCAGTAATTTGTTGATATTTTAATTCTAAAGTAGGTTTCTAGTCGACATTTATTATCTAAGCTACAGAGGCATGGGTAATAAAAAAATTAATAATTTAAAAATAAATCACTCACGTCCGCACAGACTAATCCAGAATCATGCCTGCCACAATAGGTTGAGGAGCTGGCCAGGTTCCAAAATGCACCCTGATCTCTATGTGAGCTGTCCCAGATAACACGCTTAGATTAATATTTGATTTTATTGGAGCAGAAAACAATGTGCACTTGTTTATGGAGCACACTGAATGATGAGATTAAGATAGGAGATATGCAATGCTGATGACCCCAGAGGACCTTATCTGAGATCGCTTGTGTAGTCTATGTTTTCCCATGTTAACAGTTGGAGCAAAAACAAGTAAGAACTGTAAACACTTTTGTTTGCAGAGTAAGTAAACACAGCTGACAGACAGGGCTTGCTTTACCTGTCTGACTGACTACTAGCCCATCGGGCAAAGGGGTGAGAGTGTCTGAGTGAGACAGGGTGGTGCTGTGGAGACAGATTCCAAGCTCTCTGTGCAGTGACACTGTCAAAAGGACTCCATAACCCCAGGTCTGTAAGTTCCGCCAAATCCCACTGCTGGTGACAGTTGACAGAGCTGCTGCGAAGGCCACTCACTCACTGTCTAGTTGATAATAGGGCTGTGTGCCTCCGAGAGTACCCACATGGAGATAAACCAGTGACTCTTATATAGTGCAGCAATCATGTCGCTTAAAAAGGACAAAACAAGAAATGAATGAAAAGCATAATGGGCAGAGTGTCTCAGAAGTGCATGTGTCATGGCTCACTAGCTAATTGGAAAACTGAGCTTCCAAAAAGTAATGCAAGACTGGCTTCAGGTCAAAAAACATCAGTAGGGCCATCATTTCAACCTACTTAGCTCAGATATAGGAAACAAATTTCAAGCAGTCAAAATTTAAACATTTATTGACCAGTGTGTTTATTATATTGCCATGCCATCGCAGCATTAAAAAATAAAATTCTTCTTTTTAGTTATTAATACCAGTCAATCAGTGGACAGGAATATTTACCTATGCATTATTATTATTATATATATATATTTTAATCATGATACAGTGATTAAACACTGTTAGGCTTGACATACGTTGATCATTCAGATTAGATTAAATCACATCATAACTGATTGTTTGACCATATACCAGTTTACCCTTCATAAACACAATAGACAATTAACTGTGTATTGTGTTGTACTTAAAAATATCAACAACAGCTGCAACTATTTCACAGAAAAGCAATTCAATATAACTTGTCAATCAGGAGATAACATTTCAATTATCCACTTCAATAGCAGAATGTCGTGAACTGAGGTACAAGAGCTAAAGACCCAAATGTAGGACTCGGAGGCAATTGTCCACAAAATAAGGTCTTTCATAAAAGAATCTTATCCAAAAAACAAAATCCCACTTTTCGTGGGAAAAAAGTATTTCACAAAAACAAACAAAACATTTGCAGTGGAAAAAGGTTCTTTCATAATCATAGCATTCAAACGTGGTCACACAGACAAGGGGGTTGCTGGTAGTCAAGGCATGAACACATGACAAATAGGCAAGGAACAAAGGAACACAAGGGCTATTTAAGGATTAGAAGTGATTGGCACAGGTGAAAACTATCAGGGTTGGGCAAGGCAGTCTCAAAGGCAGGAAACAAACAAAGGCAGGAAGTATGGGATCTGGAACGGGAGGGGAGAGTTACTTTCAAAATAAAAAACAGGAAGTGACAAAACCAAAGACATAAAAATAGACTAAAAAACATTAATGTTGTGACACGACACAGAAGCCAACTACCATAATATTAAATAATATCTAAGTCAATTTAAGAACCCATTCACCATCATAGCAATATCAGAGACCTGGATCACTGCTGACAAAGGTGTGGACTTTGAGATTGATGGCTATGAACTGAATCTTACAAACAGAAGGAATACGAGTGGAGGAGGTGTGGCAATCCATGCGGAATGTGAAATATGAGGTGGTGGAGAGCATGACAACAGCTGTTGATGATTTGTTGTGTTTTGTGTTACAGTAGAAATTGGTATGGAAAGGTCTAAACATATTTACTGTGTACTGTATATACAGAGCTCCTGGAACCTGTATTGAAACATTTACAGATAGGATAGAAAAATGTTTACTAAATCCTTACAACAAATGATCATCATGTGTAGAGAATGACCTGTTCATCAGTGGTGGAAAACCATATTGACCTGTTAAATCCCAAAAATCCGAAAATAAACACATGTTGTACAGTATGGGTTTATGTCCTAAAATCACCATACCCAGTAGAATAACTTCTCATTCTGCTACATTAATAGACAACATATTCACAAACATTATGGAAAACAATATAGTAAGCGGACTATTATATTGTGACATCAATGATCATCTACCTGTTTTTTTTGTCTCACTGCAGCAAGAAACCTAAAGATGACAGCTTTTGCAAATACAAAAGATTTGAGAACTGAAGAAACGTAATTAAAATTGGAGTGGTAGTATATGACAGAGACGATATTGACAGAGCATACCAGGAATTTCTAAACATTTTTAATTCACTTTATGATAAAAAACTGTCCTGTGAAACAATGCAGAAATAGAAAAGAAACAAAGGCATGGATCCCTAATGGCTTAAAATATGCCTGCAAAAAAAACACACTATACAGACAATTCATAAAATATAGAACTCCAGAAGCAGTAAAGTAAATATAAAAGATATTAGAATAAACTAACAAATATTATGAGAATATGTAAGAAAGAACACTATAATACATTATTACAGAATAATAAGAATAATATGAAAGCTTTTCGAAGGTGCTAAATAGTATAATTACAAATGGAGCAAAGAGAGAAGGATCCAATTGTTCTCTTCTTGTGTGTGTGTGTGTCCTGCATATGGAGAGGAGATTCTCCTTACATCAACAGCCCTCCTTAAATTATTATTATTTCTTGCGTACATCAATGAACAATCCTCCGTACATCATGTATTAAATATAAGTCCGTAGATAAACAATTAAAAAATAAAAAAAATAAATAAAAAGATATGCCCTCAGTTCTTTAAAGTGTTGTTTTTAAGCTGTGAGCTGACTGGTCAAGCACAGACATTTACATATTGATCATAATTACCCGTGTAAATGAAGATCCGCATGCGTTCAACTCTTCTGACTCAACATCGACCTGAAGACTCGACACATTTCCAAAATGGGAGCTTGCAAGAAAATTCTGCAGACAATGAGGTATCCTGGTAAGACATTTATTTAAATCATTTTTCGGTTACAAGTATGCTGTTTTCCTGGTTAACATTTGCTTTAAATGTGTATATACAGTTGCAGCCGCAGAGTTAGATGACATCTGCCTCATGCAATTGGATTTCGGTACTGTTTAACTTTGTTTTTTAGCAATAATAATAATAATAACAAATATATATATGTATTTATATATAAATGTAGACATTTTTCACAGATCCAGTAGAGTCTGCAGATAAGTTGCAGGACTTGTCGGACAGTTTTGACCAGCACCTCGTAGAGATTCCGTCACAAAAGCGTGTGCTGACGCGTGTGTTGAAGCATGATGTTCTCATGGGTATATTATACTGCATGGTCAGAAGAAGAAATCATTTTTATAATAATGTCTTTTTCTACCGCAGAACCGTCCTCTTTTGTGACCTCCCCCATATCTCCAGCTCAATCACTTCCTGCTTCTCCAACCTGGGCTTCTTCAACCTGGGCTTCGCCGCCATTTGCCGCCCCGCCATCACCTGCCGGGGCTCCGGCGGAAAGTCCAGCCCCATCTTTCTTGACCACACCGGTACCTACTGATGGAGCTTGGTGGAGATCTCCGGCTGGACGGGCCCCCCTGCGAGAGGGGCCTTGCGAGCTGCACGACGTCGGTTGATTCAGAGAGCTAGATCAAGGGTGGTCAAAAAACTATTTAGAGGTAAGATTTAAATTTTTAATGACGACGGTTCAAGATATTTAATATCAAACGATGACGGCTCATAATATTTTGGATATTTCTGTGTTGACAGATGTGGAGAGGAGTCTCCTAGGGAATCCGTTCATGTCGACCAGGCAGGCGAATCGTCAGCAGAGAGAATCGACAAAGTTGGAATCCCTCAAACTGCTTAGTCAAGTAATGGGAAATTTTATTTCTGCTTTTTCAACCCTGTGTGAGAATTAATAGGGGGAAATTTGGACCGGCAATTCGATTCTGACCCTTTGCCACCCTCCGGTATATAGTCCCCATAGAAATAGAGATGGCCTTTGAGCAACTAACCAGAACCAACCCTGAAAATTTAGAAGCCTCTTTTGAAGAAACAAACTATACTGATCCTTTCTAGGCCCCTAGAAAAAAGGCGTCACCTGCACGTCGTTGAAAATAGGAACAACCAACTGTGTTTTGCCATCAGCCTGGCTTACGTGCTCAATCCTGAGCTGACTGTTGGTGAGAGTGAGAAACAAGGGAGGGAGTGGCAACACCGGGTGGGTTTAGATCACCAGACCCCAGTCACCTTTAGCGACGCAGGTACATTTTAAGAGATTCTCCAACGTAAAATTGGAGTGTTTTACAGAACAACTCTCGATCAACCCCTCTGTCATTTTGAGACAAACTTCTCAGATGTTTCAAATCCTCTGTTTCTGTTTTTACTGAATACCCACTATTATGGGATAAAAAATATCAAAGGCTTCTTAGAAACCAGGTTTTTCTGCAGATATTGTTACGAGGGTTTCAATGATGCCTACATGCATAGTTGTAAAGGTTACTGTCAGATTTGCAACGATCCCATCTGCCCGACAGAACAGCTCAGACCTCTAAATTGTTCAAACTGTCACAGAAAGTGCAGGTCACCCTCCTGTCTGGCTAGACACAGAGTAGTTATGCCGGGAACTACTTTTAGCGTCTGTGACCTGGTGAAAAAATGTGAAAAGTGCAGACTGTGTTAAAGCGTCAGCAAGAGTACGGGCAAGAAAACACATCTCTGCGGTATATTAAAATGCAGAATCTGTGGGGAGAAATTACCCTCTGACTCGGATCAACATCAATGCTACTTCAAACCCCTCCCTCGTGAACAGAAGCACCCCAATTTGATATTTTACGATTGAAACGTTTGTCGGGGAGAATGGCAAGCATATCCCCTTTCTGGTGTATGCCTAATCACTGAAAGGAGTAGAAAAGGTGTTTTTTTACGGTCTAGACTGTTAAATCCTTTCTACTCTACTTTAGGAGCAAACCATTCAAAGAAAATGATTTTGTGCGCTATGTTGATTTTACCTCTCTCTACCCCTACGTTAACAGCACAGGTTTTTACTCGCTAGGTCACACTACCATCATCCACCAGGATTTTGGGGACCCTCCAACCTACTTTGGCCTTATCAAAGCCACCGTCTACCCCCCATGCAGACTCTTCTTCCCCGTGCTACCTTACAAAAGTTTGACGGGTAAATTACTCTTTCCACTCTGCCGCACCTGCGTAGACAGTAATTATCAAAAGGGTTCCTGCCTGCACGATGACGATGCCAGAGCGTTAACGGGGGTGTGGGTCATGGTCGAGTTTAACAAAGCTTTGGAGATGGGCTACCGCGTGAGTAAAATCACAGAAGTGTGGCACTTTGATAAAAACAGCTACGCCGTCTTTACAGACTCCATACACGCGTATTTGCAGCTTCGGGTTACCCTCCCGAGGCAACAGATCAGGCCGTTAGAGAAAAATATATCAAGGACTATCGTGTCCATCAAGGGATCCTTTTGGATGCAGACAAAATTGAGGTAAATCTTGCCAAGAGACAGGTCGCTAAGCTGTGCCTCAACAGCTTCTGGGGAAAGTTTGCCCAAAGGCACAACCTGCTTCAGACCGGTATTGTCTCTGAACCCGAAGAATTTTTCAGCTTTCTGTTTTCAGGTAAATACGAGGTGGAGTATTTTAACATTCTCGATGACAAGAAAGCTCTGATTCAGTGGAAATACCGCGGGGTCTATCCTCCAGGTAAAACCAGCAATATTTTTATCGCTGCATTCACCACAGCATACGCTCGTCTGAAACTATTCAGCTATTTAGAAAAGCTGGGGGAGAGGATTCTTTACATCGACACAGACAGTCTGATTTATGTGGTAAAGGAAGGCGAGTCCCCCCTAGAGTTGGGGAATTACCTGGGG
The DNA here is from genome assembly GCA_016785305.1 of Colistium nudipinnis. NCBI lineage: Eukaryota > Metazoa > Chordata > Actinopteri > Pleuronectiformes > Rhombosoleidae > Colistium > Colistium nudipinnis. The sequence goes on from JAFBJU010001120.1 coordinate 877,327, forward strand.
GATTTGACCGACAAACTGGGGGAGAGATAGGATTCAAGAGTTTGCATCCGCGGGTCCCAAGACTTATACCTACCAGACGAGAAATCAGAAAAAAGTAGTGATGCGAGTCAAAGGCACCACTCAGACCAGGGAGTGTGGTGAGCGGGTAAACTTTGACAGCGTCTGTGGGTTGGTGGAGGGTTACCTGGGTGGTTCTCGAGAGGGGGTGATTGAGACCCCGCAGCACAACATAGGGTGTGATAAAAAGGGCTTTGTTCTAAAAAATCTCACATTTCAAAAAAAGCTCAGGGTGGTCTATGACAAAAGACGTCTCTGTCCACGGGACCACTCTGCCCTTTGGTTATTAGGTCGGAGGGTGGTCATGGAGGAAACCCGGTTTATCTTCCCTTTTTCATGTCTGATTGTGGGTCCTAGTGGGTGCGGGAAAACTTATTTTGCAAAAATGTCTGCCTGATTCTTTTGAAGATGAAAACTTGTTTCCTCCTGATGAAAAGCATTTAATTATTTTGGACGATGCCATTTTTCAAGCCTCTGACCATCCTGAAGTTCACTCACTTTTCACTCAGTATAGACATCACAGAAATATGAGCGTTATGATGTTGACTCAAAATGTTTTTCACCAAGGTAAATACAGTCGTACCATTAGTCTAAACAGAAATTATCTAGTCATGTTTAAAAAACCCCGAGAGAAACTACAGGTAAAAATATGGGCTCATCAGATATTACCGTCCCAAAAGGCATTCTTCTTGGAGAGTTTTGAAGATGCCACCAGAGATGTTCAAAGGTATTTAATAGTTGACATGACAGCTGGCTGTCCAGAACGATACAGATTGAGGACCGGTATACTTCCTCACCAACAGCATACCGTTTATGTACCCAAATCGTCCGCTTGAATCATGTCTGCCTGTAAAAAAAGAAACGCACTCTTACTTCAAGCTCTATACAACGCTTCACCCCAGAAACGTAAAGACATTCTCCTTCACAGCTCGACGGACTTTATTCGAGCACTGTGTGAGATTGCTTTAAATCTTTTGAAGGGGAAACATACCTCTGACTCCGACTCAATTCAAAAAACTGAAAAGCCAGAAAAAAATTATCAGACTGTTGGCGGATAAGAAAACCGGTTTGAAACGTAAACAGCTGGCTCTGAAGAAACAGTCAGGAGGGTTTCTTTTACCTCTACTGGCCGCCGCCTTACCTTTTATCGGAAATCTTATAGGAGGACTGGTGAAAAGAAACTGAAATGACGTTAAAGAAGGCCCAGAAAATGTATCTCGTCTCACCCCGGCAAATCAGTCGGATAACGCAGCCTCCTTTATCCATCAGAGAAACTGCGGAGGAAGATTTGGACGGCAGAATGAGAGCGGTGTTGAACGAGTCGGGGTTGAATCCTGACGAAAAAATTAAAAAGTACAACCCCTTACTGCAAATATATCTGACCTTTACCAAACAGGATCAAAAAGACCAGCGTCGAGTGGCTATGACTCTGCAGCGTGTGGTGGGGAGAGGGGACTGAAGACCACGGCCTCAGGGACCGTGACGAGAGTCTGATGCTTTCTCGGCAGGGGCCTGACGATATAGCCGGCGAGATTTTGAAAAGCCTCCCCCCGCGAAATCGCAGAAATGCAGAATACATCATCAAAAAATTACCCGAAGATGGTTGGAATTCAAAGGGGGAATTTATTTACCGGGGTATTGCGGTGAAAGGGTCTCACATGATTGATTTATTCAAACACATTTCATTCCCATATAAAAAATCCCAGGCCTCACTGCCTGAGGGCTGATCAGAGTTTCTAAATACTCTGTCAGAGTTGAACATCCCCGTGTCCACGGTGAGTAACCCCCACGCTCGCCATCGATACCACTGGCTTAGGACGGGTACGGGCGGAGCCCCGGCACCAGACACATCTCGCACCGTCAGGCAAAGGAAACCGATAATAACCCCTCGTTGGATGACGACCCAAGAAGAGACCCCCAAACCTCGCGAGCCTAGGGGCAGCAAGGGACAAATCATTTTATCCCCGCAGTGGATTTCATCATAAATGTGACACGTACACGCAACTTTTTTTTTATCAATAAAATGTTTATTAATAAAAGAGAGTATAATTATTATAATAATTCATATTTAGCTAATAAAAAAAAAAAAACAGCGAATAAGGACAAGAGCAGTTCCCTTGTTTACCGGTTTTAGTATGTCTCTTGACACAACGTTGACATTTCTTCACATCATTGTATACCCAGAGGTCAATTTTCATCGCATCATCTTCATACAGCTCCAATACTTGTTTGAAAGATAATCCATCGGCACGATGACAGAGATAATAGATGCAGTGATGGCCGCAGACAGTGGATAGGAGGTGTTGTAGTTGACCGTTGTGGTACTTGATGTTTTGAGAATATTTTTCCAGAAACTTTAAAATGCTGGCGGTAGAAAAATGCATGATGCAGTGTTTTTTCATCAGAGCTTCAAAACTCGAGTTGAAAAATTATTTACCCTCATCCGTCTGTAGCTTGGCTGGTATCTGACTTTCCTCAAACACCCATTCAAAGGCCTTGACCGTCTCGACCGCGGTCTCTCTCTTTCTCTTTACATCTATGACGGTTAATAAATAATTATACCCTTCATTATGTTCGGCCAGAGATTGCATATCACACAGGTCGGCTAGGAATTGGTTCAAAGGTCGCGGGACAAAAACTCTGCTTCGAGCAAAATGTACTCATGCAGGTTTGTGCAGAGTGTAAGCGTCCTGCTCTGATAAAAAATCTTTAGCGTGCTCGAGCTTGACCATCTTTCCCGTCTCATCTCGCACCCCCTGAGTCGTTTTACCCTAATGGGCCGGATTCTAATTTTTTTTTTCAAGTGTTTCACAGACATGTTGAAACGAGTATGGGAGAAAAAGACTGAGCAGAGCTTCTTAATATTTATTTTTTTTATTAAACGATGTAAAAAAAAAAAAATCAATAAAAAAAACTATAAATGTATCAGTCAAAAAATCTAAAAAACAAATGTATTAACAAGAATGTGAACATATCGAAAACATTTTAACAAACACCAAGTTTGGGTTAAAACAGCAAAATCAAGAGTACTGCAGATGGCCTTGTGTAGTTTTCAGAGCTCATCCGAGATATTTACAGTTTGGTTATTTTGTAAAAGTTCAACGATAACATCGGTTAACAAAGCATAAAAACAGATGATGATTCGGGGCTACATTTCTTTTTGCCAATTTTTTAAAAATGTCTTTAAAGGTGTGCAACAGACCAGATTTGCACCTAGATACTGTATATTGTACCATATGTCTCCACAATCTAGGAGAACATGCATTGTCCAGCAAGTTTTCCACTCTTTCTTCGTCTGCATTTCTGACGCGTCTTACTGATGAAACTCTGTTTTCAATAACTCGTTGATGATTTGGTCCTTCGGTTTCCTCCAGTAGTTTCCCATTTATTTATTTTTTGTTCTCAGATCTCAGAACTCTCCCACAACTTTGTCGCTGTATCGAGCTGATTCCGTCTCACCGTGTCTCCATGCAGTTCATCGTAGATGTTGGAGATGTAATCCGCCGATTTCAGGTCCTGCAAAAGTTTTATGGCTGTATTTATGACTCTATACCTCTCCACGTGGATGTGGTTCAGGGTGAGAAAGTACTGGATGGTGGGAATAAACTGTGGGTTGTAGAGTTTTTTCATCCGACGGTGAAAGTTTTTGACATAAAAGTCATCTTCAATCTGGCTCAAACACTCTTGCTCTCGCTGACTGGGATGCTCGATTTGACAGCCGTCACATTTCTCTCTCAGGTAGTTGCCCATAGTAATGTTGAGTAGATGGTACACAATGGTTTTAATACCTTTCAGAGCTATGTCTACAACAAAACCGTCAGCCTCATCCTCCACCAACAGGGAGAGGGATGGAGTCGGATAGGCAGGGGGGAGATCCCCCTCCGTGGACCCTGAGGCCTCGTCATCCTCCCTAGATGCAGAGTCTGCCGTTTTCAATGTTTCCATGAAGGGTAGAGCCTCGTTTACCGGTGATGAGTCTCCAAATTGTGTCGACGGACCTAAGAAGGTGGTGCTGAGACGTCTATGTTTACTAGTGAAAGTATTCGTGGTTGTTGATTTTTTTCCTTAAAGTGATACCCGTCTGAAAAGAGCTGATTTTGTAGATGGGTCGGCTTTCGTGGGAGGAGCGAGGGCATGGTCGAGAAGGAGAGGGTTTTTTTCACCACCAGAACCTCATTCCAGTTCCGGTAGCTGTGAAAGAGTGAGTTGATTTTATCACCAAGATTTTACATCTTTTCATTCCTAGCATAGCCACGGAATCGCCAGAAAAGTGCAAAATACGCCACAGTCGGCATTAAAAAGTTCCAGGACAAAATACTTTGTAGCATCTTTGTGACTAGCACGGAAGAACCAGCAGCCCGAACCTTGCAAGCCATACAGCCATAAATGTCATTTTACTAGATAGAGACTCGCCAGGAGAGAATCTCTCCTGCTCGGTGAGATTCTTTGGCTTCAAGGTCCTAAGAACCCCCCAGTCGTTGGAAGACAGAACAGCCATATCCCAGGGGGTCTGAAGCATCTGACCTCCTTCCAGCTGGTAGAGACACAGCTCCCCTGTCTCATACTTGAACACGTAGCCCCAGCTACCATGCATTCCGTAGGGCTTCAAAGACCATTCCTCCCGCAAAGACTCTGATGGAGGGCTCTGAATTCTACGGAGATACACCACAGTTTTTCCCCTACCATCCGCGTTAGACTTTGTTTCTTCTATAATCGTCACAGCAGTCTCGCCATTGACGCTCGTTCTGCATTCAGTGGCTAAACCAGCCATGGTGAGTCTATCTTTGTTTTGTTTTTGTTTTTGTTTTGTTTTTTATATATATATATCACACCAAAGTCTTTTTTTTGTATATCTGCCTAGGACAGACTGCCGATCGGCCTGCGGTCAGCTCACTCCTCTCCATATGCAGGGGGACACTTCCTTCCACACCCTCCCTCCCACCCACCCTCCCAGACACACGCACGCACGCACACACACATGCACATGCACACACACACACACACACACACACACACACACATCCTCATCCTCATTTTTATTAAATGTAGGATTGTTGTTGATACCCAGACACACCCACATCCTGCCAGATACACAGGATACCACTTATTAAAAAAGTTAATTTAATTAAAGGGGGTATAATTAAAATTCATTAATTGAAAACTAATTTGGGTGTCTGAGGTCAAACTCTTTAAGAACAAATAGAACAATAGATCCATAGAGCTGTCAAAATTAGACGAAAGGGTGTTGGATCCTTCTCTCTGAGCAAAAAGTTCAGGTTTCCCTTTGTTTTTTGTTGATAAAGATAATGTTATCAATAATACAAAAGATGTTTAAACAAATTTTCATAAATGTGGGGCCAGATTTGACATCATAGACACTGTACGAAAATGTAAAAGAGAATCCTCCACAAATTGGAATAATATTGACATGATTATCATCTTTGATCATTTGTAGTTAATGGAGGTAATAACGGAAATGAATAAACTAAAACATTGGTTTGATAAGAACGAATTATCATGTCATTAAATAAAAACAAAGATTGTGCTATCTGAAAAACATAAAACAAATTCTCAGGTGCAATTAATACTAGACAACATAACCATAGAAAGAGTATATGAAAACAAATTCCTTGGTGTGGTTTAAGACCACACAAAATCAGCTGGAAACCTAATATTAATCATGTAAAGGCAAAACTAGCAAAGACTACTGCAGTATTGAGGAAAGAAAGATACATTCTGGACTACAAATCATTACATACTATTGATAACACGCTCATATTGCCAAATCTGAATTACTGTGTAGTGATTTTGTAGAACACAATCAACCCACATTCATCAGGCACATTACAAAAAAGAGCAATAACAATGATCAATAATCTTGAACACACTTATTCATTATTCTCTAAGTCACTAACTTCAGAGGAAAACTACATTTTAAATAACTCAAGGTCAGAACAACTCTGATAAGTATGTGCATAGCAATATGTGGGGTGATTTTATGGAATGGTTTGGAGCAGGAGTTAAAACAAAGCGCAAATATAAATCAGTTTAAAAGGATGTACAACATTTTTGGGGGGAAATCTATGGGAAGGAAAAGGTAATTGAAGATGAGAATTTTTTGTAAATGTAGGTATAAATGTAAATATGTAAGTAGGAATACCCTAATTTAAATGACTAGCATTGATCAACAGTAAGTCGGTGGTAATTAATCAGCATTTGCTTCTTCATGCTCCCTTTCGGACAAATATGAATTAATTAAATGAAATATGAATATTATTTTTTGTTGAAGATATCATTATTATTAATAATAATTTAGTTGAATATAATAACTTTTTTTTCTGTTTGAAATAAAGATAAAAAATGTAAACAAAATAAGATTTATTTTACTGTTTATATTTTATCCACATCATTTAAGATAATTTACTTCCTCCACATTTCGTGATAATTCTTCTAATTTAGACATTGCATGTTATGTTAAATGTTTTTTGTCAAGTTATCTGTCAATTTGTTTAATGTTACTTTTCGTGTTACACAGTGGGCCATGCAAAAAATGATATATTGTTCTCTGTATGTTTATCTTATGTGGAATGACAAATAAAGATGACCTGACTTTACTTAAATTTACAAGACCCTGTATTACTATTGTATAAGCATTTGACCACATTTGTTGTGCTTCATTGTACATATTGGAAAACTGCACCTTGACTTTATCCGATAAGATCAATATTTTGAATCAAGTGACGGTTTCTGAGCTGTTGTTTCAGAACCATGGCCAGCCGACAGCAATTTCAGATGCTGTCCATAGTACAGAAAGAGATCAGAGGACATTAACAGAGAACACTAACAGAGCATGTGCACTTAGTGCCTCTTTTCTTTTCATGGTTGTAAATATAAATGTGTAGAGAGAGACTGAATGATTTTGTGAATGCTTTGGTGATTAAATGTGAAAAAATGATGCTTTGTTTGTGATGAAAGTTCTGTGTAGTATTAAGAGATAGCACAAGAAGCTGTCCACTCTACTGTACTGTAGTACTGAGGGTGTTATGGTGTGTGATTGTTCCCTCCTCTAATAGCATACCACTCCACCCAAATCAATAAAAGAATAAATAGATAAAAGTAAAGAGAAATTCTAATGAACAGTTTTTCTTTTACAAAAGAACAATTCAACAATGTCATTCTGTAGGGGGAAATAATTACAGAATTCCAGACCTTAGGGATTGTATACACAGCTTTCTACACAGATGCAAGCAAGATAGAACAACCCTATGTGCAAATTGTTTAGGATTTCAAATGTTGTTGTTTTATGGGTTTTTAACTTAAAAACACAAGTTGGCCTTATGCCCTTGAGTAAAGAACTTTACCCCCAGAACATCTGCTCCCTGGGTGCTTACTTGATGGCTGCCCACTGCTCTGTGCCAAAAATGGGTTAAATGCAGATGTAACATTTCCTGGACACTTGTTTTGTCTTGTATTTGCATGTGCTTGCTTGATAATTGGATTATGGGGTTGGACTAGTGGCGTGTCGAGACACGTATCTGACAAGAAAATCACTGGTTCGAGGCCAACGCGAACTTTACTGACAGGCTTGATGAATCACAGGAGGCCATCTTACCTTCGGGGAGACATTCAGCTTGCTGAGCATCCTTAGTAAGAAAATCCGCTGGTGAGCCCGCTTGATGATTTTAGTTGAGTGGCTCTCCCACTTCTGGTCGCTGGTGATGGTGGTGCCCAGAAACTTGACAGACTCCACCACTTGGACAGCTGTATTGTTGATGTGGAGTGGGGGGTGAGTGTTTCCGGTAGTCAATGACCAGCTCCACTGTCTTATCGACGTTGAGCTCCAGGTTGTATGGCCCATATATGGCTAAATAGGTGCACTCCAAGCTCGGTAACATGCCTCATCAAGCAGGCGCACCAGCGGATGTTCTTCCTAAGGATGCTCAGCAAGTTGAATGTCTCCCCAAAGGTTTGCACCCAATTCTTCAGAGCCACCATTGAGAGTGTCCTCATCTCCTCCATCACGTGTGGTTTCCAGCATCCTCTGCCCACATAAAACACCGACTGGAACACGTTGTGCAAACAGCCAGCCGTCTTACGGGTCACCAACAGTTGCCTGTGAATGTTCTGCATGATTCAAGATCCAGGCAGCGGGCCAGCAGGATAGTGGGCGGCCTGACCCCCCATCCGGCACACTGATCTCACCATTCCTGCAGAAGGATGAGAGGTACTCGTCGTGGAGAGCACGGACCCATGTCCCTCCGTGTAAAGCCGACCACCTGTTTGTCCAAAAACCCGAGGACAACAGCACGCCGTAATCGTAAACGTAAATGAAGTATTACTGGTTGAGAATTAGTTTTCCATATTTTTCTACTTTTGTCAACATTGGCTGTGTTATTGTCTTGTGTGTACTCTGAAACCTATACTGGTTAATGACAGCCAGTGCTGGACTTACACCTTCTAAAACTTTATAACCACTCATCTTTCAGGTATCTTTACATTCATATGACTTGAAGTATTCTAACCCAATCTTTCTGTTAGAAGGCCTGGCTATACCACTTTCCCCTTTTTGGTCCCCCGTCCCAGCATTATCTCAGACCGCTGGTGAGACCCCGTGGGTAAACTAAAGCAAACGGAATCACGCCGGTAATCCCACTCACCGTTCTGTAACGGGACATGGTTAGCCCCTCCTACTCAGCATACAGATCACACATAGACACTCCGACACATATAGACACACATACACATTCTCATTTTATGCATTGACACACCCACTCACACACACACACACACACACACCCAACCATACATTCACATGCACATTCACACACATTTCATATACAGTTTCTCTTTTTATTCTTAGATGTTTTTGCTTGATCTGTAGTAGTGTAGCTTTGCTTGAGTGAGGAACAATATGAGATTCTGACATTATCAAAACCTTGAAATATCACAATATGAACCTAATAACACAAACAATTTTACTTTCAAACTATCGATATTAAGTATATTAAGTTAGAATAATAAAATTGACATTATTGAAAAAAATATACTGATTCAGCACAAATTGAAGAGAGAGAGAGGGTATGAGAGATATTTATATAAGCGGGCTATTTAAGCAACATTTTGATATAATGCAACCTTAATAAGTAAAACCACTTTAAATAGCCTAGTGCGAGGATGGGCAACTTTGAGGATAAGGAGGGCCACAAAAAAATGTGACTTTAACACCAGAGGGCCACATTGTGACAATGCACTTCCAAAAGTAGGCTATTAGAACCCCATCATTATCCCCACCATATCAATAAAAATAACTAAATATATACAATCAATCACAGTTTATTATAACCATTTCTTGCTTGTTTATGTAACTGTCTGTCCACTGATAACCTTCGTACGAGCGAGGAACTCTATATGCTGATCTGATCTAAAATATCTGGGTTATCAACATTTAAACATCAACATTTTAAGCTAGGAATCACACTTCTACTTCAGTTATTCAGTGTTCAGCTCCAGGGGTCAGCAGGAAAACTGGTCTCTCAACAAAAAAACAGCCAGGGTAATGAGTAATGGCAGCAGAGTTTTGCTCCACACTGACAATCCCTCTTCCAAACAGGCATGCTGCATTTTCAATTTGGGAGACTGTCAAGCTTTGAGAGTTAGTTTGAGATTCAGCTGCAACATTAACAGGAATATCCCTGCTATATATTTTTGTGTACATCCATCATTGTTAATTCAAGACTGCTGACAGAAGACTGTTAGGGGAAAATAGTTGGCCATGCCATATGTGAAAGCCGGATCAAGGGTATGGTTGTTGTGAACTTGACTCAGAAGAGAAGGAAGCTCAAGTAGTCTTTCAGGGAAATCAAAATGTCTTCACAAAATCTTGCACAAGTTCAAAAGAAAATCTCTCAAGACAAAGACAAACTAGGCTAAGGCAAAAGTCACAAAGAAAAGATCAATAAAGCAAAACTTGGTGTGAAACAAGGTTTAGTTAACACTGGTTCTCTTGGGTAGTGATGTGGCACAAGACAAAGGGAGACAGGACTATTCATACATGAGGTAAGTGAACACAGGTGGAAACAATCAGGGGAGTAGCTCACGCTGATGATCACAGGAGAAGAAACCTGGACAGGAAGTAAAGGTAACTGCAGAGACAATAGGTAAATATGGCCTTTGCAAGGATGCTCTCCAAGTATACAGGTCTTGTTGGCAACGGCCAGCAGGCGGGATGGTGAGCAATGTGTGTTCCAATAGAGGTTGGATACATGGGCTTAGCAGCATGCTCCAGAAAAAATATGAACCACAGAGGGGCCTGTGAGCAGCCTATTTCCTAGGACGCAACACCCCCGGCTTACAGGACGAAGACGCATTTAAGTCGTTCCTACACAACTTTAACGATGCGTTCGATATGATGTCACCATGTACAGCAGGACAAGGGACTTTACCATGTAAGAGATCAGGAAATATGCTCAAATAGCATGGGAAACAAGCACCTGCCCCAGCAAAGGACCAGCAGGGGTGGGCAGGGGTGGGCAGAGTGTTACTGAAACAACTTCAGGAAAGATGTGTGTGTCAGAAGCTGTACTAAAATGTGGGCCCGGTCCTCCACCTTAACCATTGGACCCCCACAACAAGCCGGACCTGCTCCCCCAACGGTATGACTATGTCAGGCAGAAGCGCCCACCCACTGCCAAACTCCTCTGCCCCCTGGTGTTGGGAGGAATATTCCTCAACAGCGACCTTGTGCCAGATGTGCTCATAGTGCTCTTAGCACTCTGGTAAGAAAAAAAACTGCCTCAGCCAGCATGAACCTGCCCCTGCCTTTGTGAAACTGAGCCATCACCTACCTCCGACTGGATCATCACAAACCCCACTCAAAGCAGTTGGAATTTGTGCCTTATCTTTGCAAATTGGCAAGAAACAGATGAGTCAAATAATAAATGTGGTGCCAGAACTAGAATCCTCCTTCCTAGGTTCTATCTTTCTTTCAGACGCCTAGTTGGACTAAATCCACCATGTCCTGTGGTCACAAGTGGAGACGGAGAAGTAACCGCCTGACAGCCGAAGCAGAACGCATGTCATGTGGACAGTCCATTCCTTAGGTGTGTCAAGTGAGGTCAATGTGGTCATTCCAACGCACACAGCTACATTCCAAAACAACAGAGATTACCCGCACCCTGTGCATTTCTCCAGCCTTTAGTTGTCCCTAGTGACCATCGGTAAGTGATGCGAGCCCACACTCACAATTCCCCTGTAGGAGTCCATCTGGGTTACAAAGCTATCCTCCAAAACTTAAAACAGGTTGCCTGCTGGCCCCTCATGACCATAGACGCCAAGGCATACGAAAAAAATATTTTCTTAGTGAAACCTGAAATAAAGACTTGGATCCAAATTCTCATATAGGTTTTTATTCTTTCACAAAAAGGCCAAATTCTCAGAGTCACACAGAGTGCAGAGCAGTCTGTGAATCCAGTGAAATGATCTGTTGCAAATTCCAACCATTTGGACCCCTCGACCAGGCTCCCTTCCAAATAAGGGAAGTGATCTTTCCATCGTTCGACCTCCAAGTGGACTGGATTGGACCAGTGACCAAGTCAGCAGGAGGCAACAAATACCTCCTGTGCGTTCCAACATTGTGTTGACAACATAACCATAGTCACCATTGCAGTTAACATACTTGTAAACACACAGACATTTGTCCTTCAAGAAATACCCAGACTCCTAATTAATGACCTCTACACCCAGAGAGTCTACATACCTCTAGACGCCTGGGATGTGTACCACAATCACATTTGCCTTCCCTGAAGACTAACAGAAGGAAGATCAAGTGGAGTCCAGACCCAGGACATGTTCGAACGGGCAAGATTGACAGTCTCCCATATCCTCGGAGAGATGCAGAAGTTCCTGGTAACAGAGACCAATTTCAGGGTCAAAAGACCCAAGCGGTTCCTAGGCATTCTAATCGAAGCAGCATCTGCCATTAGATCACTTAACTCAATTGCTCTCTCAGCCAAAAACTTCATCAGCCTCAGCTTGCTTCAAAGGCACATGTGAGCACTGAAACAAGCAATGCCAATGATCTAACAGAGAAATCCTCACCCAACCGAAACATCTACAAAGCCAAGGAAAAAAAACTCTCCAAGGCACTGTAGTCACAGTCAACCTCTACCCTGGGACATCCATTGGGTATGCCCGAATAATCCTTTTTATCAGAGACGCCAGTAACCTTCTCTGCGTGCTGAAAACCTAATCCCCAGAGAAAAATTCAAAGGCATCATAACTGCAAGAGATGAAAGAATCGAAACCAGGGTAGAGCGAGCAGGCCACTGCCTACTTATGAACTCGCAGGACACTGTTGAGGGCAACATTGATCGTCTTGACAAGGGGGCTACTGCATCAGACCGGGGAGCAGTCAGCGGCAGAGAACATGTGGGGGCATGTTTGTACTGTAGCCGGGCATTATCCACTATGATATTCATCTTGCGGTTCACTTCCCTGTTGTTGAGGTCAAACATTGAAGATGTTGTCTTTCCAATGTTGAGCTTGAGGCGCCAGTTTCTCAGGTATGAAGACAGGATGTTCATATCTTCAGACAGGCCCTCTTCTGCTGCTTCACAGGTTGACTTGCTGAGTAGGATGGCCAGGTCATCTGCATAGCCATACTTCATGAATTGGGTTGGGGACAGGTTGTGTATGTCGATGTCTACTACTCCAAAAATACAGATTGTGCTTTCGGCAGTTGGGGGTCGATCACTGGGTTGAGGCATGAGTGGAGGAGGCAGGCAGGAGCTTGAATGGCACCCAGTAGAGAGATGGGCCGGTATCCCTTAGGGCTGTCTAAACTACGGCCCGCGGGCAAACTGCAGCTGGTTTGCAGATAGATGTGGCCCGCCGAGCAGTAGGGTCGTCACTATGTTTATTAAGCTTTGGCAGGGCGATCACCTCCAGGCGTAAGTTCGTTGGTCTCACACAGCGGAAACATGCGGAAAGGAAGGAGCAAAACAAGTCTGTTGCCTTCTTGACTTGGTGTTTTAGGTATGTTTTATTGTGTATTTGGATGTCAATGCCTGGCACCTTACCAGATTTCAGCCGTTGGATGCCCTCTGTCCCTTCAGCACAGATGTAGTCAGAATCGAACTTAGACCAAAACACGACTGGGAGACTCAGAGAGATGGCGGAAAAACTAAAAAAGGCAGGAAGTAAAGGGTTCTGAAATGAGGACAAGAGTTAAGTAAAAATTCACTGGCCAGATGTTCCCAGTTACCTGATTAGAGCTCCACCCAGCAGGCAGCGCAATAGAGATCACAGACAGTATCTAGACCAAGTCGCATTACCTCTTATTTATATATATTGCTCAATATTTCTAGGATTTTTGTAATAATTACAGATCTTACAATACTAACTATCATAATAATAAATACTTACCAAATAGCATTGCTAATAGACAGAAGTCACAACCATTTATCTGCAGCACTAAAAGGTAAACTCTTACTGTCAGAGTCATAATGTTAACGGACGACACTCCTTGCCTCTTGTATTATCCTAGAATTACACAGTGCAGTTTGGTTGCACCTCTAACCCATTTACGGACTTGACCTGAACAGTAAATCAGAGCTCTGCCAATAACTCATTTGGGTGGGTGTATGTGTGTGTGTATTATCCAGTAAACATATTACAGCTGCTGAATGTGGAAGAATTGCTCCTTCAGACCCGTTTATAGTAGTCCAGCTCATTAAAAAGCCTAATTATCTACCATATTGTGTTTGGAGGCTCACACATTTACTGCTTCGGATTTGTTAGTCTGTGTTGAGCGCTCCCAGTCAGCAGGTTCATTATAATGACTAGAATAACCAACATCTAATTTGGGACTCCATTACAATAGTTGGCAGTGTTGGGAGCCATCAGAAGGCATATTTATTTGAGGTGGTGGCAGCAGACTAATAGAATGTGCAATACAGGCGCTCATGAATACAGCCATTTCTCTCATTCTCCCTTTCTTCACTATTAAGCACATCATCATAATTGTCTATTTAATGAAAACCTACATCTAGGGGGACCCTTTGTATTTTCCAATATGTGAAGCCAAGTTTTTAATACCTTGTCTGATTGCAAACTATTCAGTGCCATTTCTCCATCTCTGAAAATAGAATGCCCTGATTTTTGGCTGCAAAAATACACTTGCTTAAGCTTAATAACAGTTTGATAAGTCTGGTTTTTTCAGGAAAAAAAACAGTATTAATTTAAGCTGCTATGAATAGAGGGACAATATTAATGACAGCAAAGAGAAGGCCACAGCAAGAGTGGATTAGATTAATCACATGCAGAAGGAGCTACAACGCACAGTGACGTCATGATTCTGGTTGACATGTTCCCTCATTACCATAAACACACACCGTAGTTTATCTTGACTCGGGTCGGTGAAGCAACTCCAGTCGGCATATGCAGTACTTGGATATGATGGCCAGCCCAATCATGTGATCCAAAGGGTGGGGAAACATTCTGCTTTAGGCCCCAAAACCGCTCCGGTCCAGCTTTATCAACAACCTAAAACAGCAGAGGCAGGTAGATGATCTCTTTGTAAATGTCACATTTTCCATATGAGCAAGTGGTTCAAAGTAGAGGAAAGAAGGCCGGCAAGGAGGAGGGGTGGGGGCTGCCACTGGGAATAAATACCTCCAGCAGCATGACTGCTTTCCATGCCAATAAGAGATGGCTCATTTTGTTTGCTGGAAAGGTATCCCAAACACAGTTTCTCAATTATGCTGAAAATGTGGAAAACAAGAAATAAATAATGTAGCGGTGTAAACAGGCAGTGCTGGCCAAGCACACAAATGGATGGAGCAGTAAGCACAGGAGCCAAGTGAGAGAAACAGAAGTGTGCCAAAGGGCTAGAACAACTATAAAACAGCAACACATCCTGAGCCTCTCTGTAGTAAATTATGACCTATAATGACAATATTCATGACTGACAGCAGCTCTTAAGCTTGACACAGTAGAGCTTTGGGCTCAATGTTAATGTCAGCATGCAAACGTGCTTGGAGTAAGAGCATTAACATTTGTCGGGAGCAGCTCAAAAATCAAGAAAAATAAGACAAATTTACTAAAAGCATTGAAGCAAAACCCATGCATTTATTTTAGACTAACTCAATCAACAGAAAAATGTCAGTAACTGATGTATGGGCACGAAAGAGAATATCCTGAGGTGTGTTTTTTTGTAAAAAAAAAAAAATTGAAGAAAAAGTGTGGCACGCTGGAAACAGATCTTGGCACAATGTTGCAGGTCCCAATGTGGAACTTAGGTTTACAATGTGGGAAGTCCTGTACTCAGTGTTTTTGGCATTCTAGTGGTTAAGTCATGAGAAATCTGCTCCTCGGCAACAGTGAAATGGATGCTAATATTAAAATTACTGTCTGTGTCTAGGACACACAGAGGACAATTTAAAATGCTAGCAGGTGTACAAAGTAATGCAGGACATACAAAGGTTTAACAGAAAAGATGAGACTGTTGCTAATCAACATTTTCTTCCAACCTATTTTGAAATTACAGCCAAAAAACGATATAGTAAAATTTACAATATTTATCTCTTTATTCAATATATATTGAACTTCCATGACCTCCAACCCTGCGATAATAAATGCAAACACTCTTTTCAACTTTGAGGTTTTGGAAACAGTTGTGAATATGGGACACAATGCCATTTGAATGCCACATCATATTACTAGCTTACTATATAACACTGGTCTCGTGATGGACCACACATGGTATGTTTACTGTAGTTAGAAGCTGAAACAGTCAACCTTGTCAGAAACACTTGAAAGACATTCTTGATTCATGATTATCAAATTAAAGTTGGTTTTCAAATGCTGAACACCCAAAAAAATAATAAAGCAGTTTCAAGATTTAAAGTGTTTTTGGAAATTCAGAAAAATATTGAAAGCATGAATTACCTACAATTATTTAATCGCCAGGAAACTGCTTTTAATTGTTTTAATATTTTTGAGTCCGTCTCTCCCTGGCTGTGATTCCTGTGACATACAGGCAGACCATGGGTCACACGGATGTTGGTCAGTATTTGCTTGGAATGGGCGCCATCATCTTTCTCAACCAATGAGAGCATTTAGGAGCGTGGTCTAAGACTGCTGCAGTGCTCACATGAACAGGAGGAAGGCTGAGTGTGTGCCGATACAGAGCGGAGAATAATTGAGAATAAAGTCAGTGGATTGGATAAATAGTAGTTGCTGGGCAACTTTTTTTAATCGCGATTAATCGCAGTATTTCCTGAAATGAATCGCAATTAATCACACCTAATGCATTGTGTTGGGATCTCATATCTACTTGTCATAAGAAATGGCAGACTTGATGTAGCTTGACCAGCTCCTTTAATCTATGCATTCTGTCTGACGTCACATGAGAAGAAATGGGCATCCTGATATTTGCCCACTCGGGATTCTCACCTGACCCACATGTTGATCAGCACAGCCCTTCACCGGAGGGACCCCCTCCCATGTCGGACCTCACAGCTCCCGCGGGTAAGTCACCACTCTTCTTGGCCGAAGGTGAATAGTTGAGGGGGGCCCTCATCAAAGGACCATTTGGCGACAGAAAGGACCCCAGGATGAGAGAAAGTAGGCAGGGCCCAGAACTCCCGGGGTCAGTGTGACTCAGGGATGAAGTCCGCGCTGAACATCAGTCCGTGCTTCCAGTGCCTCGCCGTCAGGAGCGAATCAGAACACCCAAGATGGACTTTTACAACCACGAGTAAGAGGCTTGTGTCTGGGCAAAGAATACATTAGTATTTAGGGCTGTGATTTTCAATAATTTTATATAAATCAGTATGCCGCCAAGCTCTTTTTAATGTGTGACATTTAAACTGTTAGATGTGTAAACTGGTGCATTCCCAAACTGTGGGTAACCCAGTGTCTAAACTTGCAGCAATGCAAACTGAGTGACTACATTGTACCAATCAAAATGAACACCAGCCTAAACGGACAGCAATTCCTTTTTCTGGTGTTGTGGTATCAATAAGACAGTCACTGAAATTTTTCTTAAACTTTCTTTTCTTTTAACATGCGTCCCACATTTACACACTAACACACAAATACTCGTTTAAGTGCATGTGTATAACCGTGAGGCTTCAGACAGACAGATAACGGGATAGCACTGTAAAGTATTCTAACCCGATCTTTCTGTTAGAAGGCCTGGCTATACCACTTTCCCCTTTTTGGTCCCCCGTCCCAGCGTTATCTCAGACCGCTGGTGAGACCCGCAGGGTAAACTAAAGCAAACGGCATCACGCCGGTGGTCCCACCCACCGTTCTGTAACGGGACATGGTTAGCCCCTCCTACTCAGCAGACCGATCACACATAGAGACTCCAACACATATAGACACACATACACATTCTCATTTTATGCATTGCCACACCCACTCACACACACATACACACTCCCAACCATACATTCACATGCACATTCACACACAGACATTACACAGTGTCTCTTTTTACTCTTAGATGTTTTTGCTTGATCTGTAGTAGTGTAGCTTTGCTTGAGTGTATATTTTGTTAAATGAAGTGTTACTGACTGAGAATTAGTTTTGCATACCTAATACATTCCTATTTTTGTCAACAGTGGCTGTGATTAATGTGTTGTGCGTACTCTGGAACTCATACTGGTTAATGACAGCCAGTGCTGGACTTACTCAAACTAAACTTTATAAACACTCATACCCCTAAATGATGTTATAAACATTTAAGACTTGAATATAATTTATGTATCCAGCGCCCTGAATTGTATTATTATTTTGAAACATTTATTAATAATCATAAAATAATTACATATATTTTTGAATTAATAATCATTTGTTGATCATAAATTTGACCCACTGTGCTGTTATGCTCAAAATTCAATAATGAATTCAAAAGTGATGAATTACTCCCTTCGTGAACAGGGACCACACCATTTTTCTTTTATCAGGGAGCAGCATAAATAGTCTATTTTCAATAGCAAGTGTCCCTGTTAGAACAGTGGTCCCCCCGCCTAAATTGTGTTCATATAGCAGTACTTTAAAAATAAAATTGACCTATACCTTACTTTTAAATTTACTATTGAATTTCATACATAGGAAATCATGCGATGAAAAATGTTAATCGTTGCTCAGCACTGATATGGAAATATATATGGGAGAGGTGCCCTAGTGCTGAGGGAGACAGGCATCGGACCAGAGGGTTGCCGGTTCGAGGCCCAGTCGAGGATGTCTCCATCTCTTCGTGGCACTAAGAGACACCACCTCTAATGCCCTTGAGCAGGGCACTAATCCCATCTGCTCCTGGACACTCTCAATGCTCTGTGGCCTTGAATGCGCCACAGATGGGTTAAATGCAGAGGTCAAATTTCCCCCGACTTGTGTGCATGTTTGTGTGATACGATGCGCAATTCTAATTCTATATTTATAATTTTATTTTTCAGTTTATTCAACTAACCATATTAGTTTTGCATTGCATAGCAATAGGATTAATCGCAGGGATTCATGCGATAAAAATATTTAAGCGTTGCTCAGCACTAATATATAAATATATATATAATTTATTTTTTTCAGTTTATTCAACTAACCATATAATTTTTGTATTCAATTATACATGTGTTTCATCACATGGCCTGTGATTGGCATTTGTCATTTTGGGCCTCCACATACCACAGAGCAAATGTAAATGTGAAGAGAAAACAATTTCCTGTAGTTTTATCTTATCTACTTTCTTTTTAAAGCAGTGATTCAAATAGCAAACAGGAATTAATGTGTGTGTTATCTGATTCAGATCTACTGAACTCATATGTGGCCCAGAGGAAATTGGAGGTGCGAGTGCTGTCACACAACTTTGTGAAATGCAGACAGGTATGAATCTTTGTAGATATAATACACAGCCTGGTGACAAGATGTTTTGCATCAGGAACAATAATCAGTTGCTGCTTTGTGTGCCACGGATCTGGGTTGATGGCTGTGCTCTTTCCTTTCTGTGTTTTTTTATCTTCAGACCTTTACAATAACTCTCCTTTATACTGTGTAAAGCCGCTTTTTATATATCTATGGTAGTGGATCCAAAATTTTTCTTAAAATTGCTTCCTTTCTTTTGGATGTCAACCTCACTTTATCAAGATGAATCGAGATTGTTGGCACTTAACAGTAGGATAAGACTTTTGCTTAACATACATATATTTTATAAAAACTTTTGTTGTATAAAACTTTGAAAAGCAGAGTTTACAGCATGCTTTGAGAACAAATTTAAAGCGATAAAGTAACTTATAGAAATTGCTTTGATAAATGAACAATTAAAACTGATCAGTGATGAACGGGCCTTCTCGTGCCCACACATTTGGGGTTTCTGGCAACCCTCCTATCTGAAAAAGATTGGAAAATGTACAGCAAAGTTATGTCCCTGCGATTCATTGGCAAAGGATCCAACTTTGAGGCAAAGTCACGCTGACAGCTTGAAAGGCCTTGATACAAGCTTTACTGTATGTCATGTTGAACTTGTGAAGGTCTTCCTATCAAGTTTTCAGAAGGATGGGGTGGAAACTTTCCGAGACGCATAGGAATGAGTAAGAAAATTGTATTTTCTCCGGCCAGTCAAGTAAAAAACGTTTTTTTTCTGTGGCCAGCAGTGTTGGCCATTAGAACACAAATGGCCTACTTCCTGTTGTGTTAAACATATGGCTCCTTGAGACTTTTTGGTGTCTCTGGGGCTGACAGATATGTCCAGCTGATTTTGTTCAGATGGGTGCCATTTATAAAGTGAATAGTTTGCTCATAAAAACTGTATGGATCTGACTCTTCTTTTCAAGTTAGAGCAAGATTGGCCAAGTCATGGCCATTTAAGTTTGGTGAATATTGGACAATGTAAGGCAAAGTTATTGCATTTGATCAACTTTAAGGCCACGTCACAGCCACAGCGTGAAATGCCTTGACATGGGCTTCCCTGAATGTGATATTCTAATTGTGACGTGAAGTTTTGAGACGGATGAGGTGAAAGCATTAGCGGTACGGCACAAAAGATTACAGAAATTTGATTCCTGTTGCCAGTAGGTGGTCCTACCACGTACTGTTGAGTAATCCATGTCAGCGCTTTTAAGGCGAGACAATTAATGTTCACAAGAAGTTTGCCAAAGTTGGGACAATGTATGGCGAAGTTTTAGCTGTTTTGGTTAAAACACCTTTTCATTGAAATTTCATGGAAGTTTGCCGCCACGCCACGCTCAGACTATGAGGAATACGAAAAATCCTTGGGATATGTTTTGTTCTACATTCTCTTAAAATGACACACAGCAAAAAATACCTAGATGTGAATCTACTAGGAAAGTGAATCTAGGCTGTGAATAAAGTTATGCAGGAGCCAGAAATGGCACAACTAATGAAAATGACTTCCTGTTGCGTAAACATAAGGTTCTTTGAGACATTTAGATGCATACTGGGATGTTGACTCATAATTGTTGACATGTTCGATGTCATGCCGTCATTCCTCTCGATGAAACTGGTGCGAGAGGCTCCATTTTTCCAATTTTCAAGGGCCATTTTGCCCCACCCACCAACACTCGAAATTATGACATTTTTCGCCAGTCCTGGCACGCTTGCAAAAAATCCTGACTTTTTGTGGAAGTTAAGGCCCCATAAAAGGATAAAAATAATAATGAGAACTCCTAGTAGAACAATAGGGCTCTGTAACTGTTGTTGCTCGGGCCCTAATAACTCAGACGGAAACAATAGGGCCCTACAACTGTGGGGTGATGAGGCGTTGTTAATGGTCCTGGTGGATTGGGGCCAAAGAAGAGCCCAGTGCTAGGGTCACATGTGGTGTGCACCCTAATTTAGCAAACAGGATGCCCTGGAATGGGGACACTTCTGTGAGTGTATCTTCTACCTTTGTCCAGTCTTTACTTACTCACCCTCTTGTTTGACCCTTTAGTGGCAATTAAACCAGCGATTGATTTCGACAGTCCAAATCAGCATAGGGCAAAGGAAGAAATACCTCATATTGTACTATATGTGGTTTATTTAGATTAATTAATCTCAAAGCATGCAATGACTTGCTTTCTTTTGATTGCTTGGCAGCCCTAATTACTTTTATGCAGAAGATAAGTCATTAGGAAAACAAGTAAGTGATGATTAATAATAAATAAATTATATAAATTTAAGTCGTTTTCCTCTGATCTTGGCAATCCTTTCCCATCTTAACTGGAGTAAGCTTTTTCAGTTCATCTTTAACAATAACTAATTTGCCAGGATAAGTGTCTGACGGGTCGCTATTATGATACTGTCAAACATATTAAAACGCTAATTTAAGTGGTGGCCACATGGTGGGTGAGGGTCAAGGCCAGACTGTGAGGTTGTATCTGGTCGTCAACTGAAGCCAGTCTCAGTGCAAGCCTCCACCTGAATGTGATATTCTTCCCATTTACAAAGTGAAAAATGTTCCACCTGCAGAATATGTCAGGACACAACACAGCATGTTTGAATAACAGCAGAACTCGCAGTCCTTTGGCTGCGTCTTCACAATGGGTTCAGTTAAAGTACAGGCTCTAATTGTTCCTTTGGCAAACACTCAGAGACCTACACACAAAAAATGTAGAGGGACATAAAAGAAAAAAGAAAATAGTTTTGTAATATAGAAATGCTGTGCTTAAACTCACATAAAGATACATGCAAGCTGTTGAGCAGCCTGTGTAAATGCCTGGATTGATTAAAAAAAAGATCTACTGCGAAATGCCTTCAACAGTTGCTGGGCAGCCTCACAATAACTCAACCTCATTTCTGTCTTAGCTGATGCTTTGTCTCTCTAGGAATAGCCAGTGACAGATTCCAATAAACCTGTACTAAACCGAAAACACAAAGCAAACTAGGGGGTCAATTTACGAAGAACATGACTGGAATTCACACAGGTCACTTAACTAGCAGTGTTTGAGGAGATTTATTATCTCTACATGCCGCGCTGCTACATTAACTTGACAGATCTTCCAAGCTTCTTTACCTCACACCAGACCGATGATGGCCTATAGGAATCATGCTGTCTTACTGCATTCTTTCAGCCAATCAGAGAATGGGACATTGCCTCTGCACTTCAATCTTCCCTTTCTCCAGCCATCATGTCAAAACAATAGTCTAATTTAGCCATAACTGCCTCTGGCTCCACCCAAACTGCACACAATTAAATAATCAGCACTGTTTCATGAAGTACTCATACCCAGATATGTATCAAAGTAATTTACGGCCACATTCACAATCAGAATGTGTCCACTTATTTAGTAGCAGGGATGCATTTAGTGCTCACAAATCCATTATTGCGGTTTCCACAAACAATCCCCTGTTGTGTTCCGGGCATTGTGAGTCATCCGCCAAGCAGCGCTGTCGTCTGTCTGAGTGAGTGGTGGAGAAGGAGAAAACTCGGCACTCAGTGTTTTCATTCAGGTCCTCAGTGATGTGACTGAGAGAAATGCATGAACACACACGGGAGAAAAGGAAATGGTAAATAAGCCCAAATACAAGCACAACACACAATCATGAAACACATAAACCTGCAAACAAGCCCACACTTGAGGAACACAAAGTGCTAGAATCAATAGTTCCTTGCAGCAAACATAATTTAGGCTGAATAATCACTGTAGACAGGCTTAATAAACCAATTAGATGTGATGACATTTTTTTTATTAAGACTAGTGAATAGTTTTGACACAAATGCATGGCACTTTTAACTAGTAATACGTGACTGCCACAGTCAGGTTGCAAATATGATATGATCCAATGTTTTCTAATCAGAACCTATTTTTATGGATATCATTTTTAAAGATGTAACTCTTCCATTAACATCCACATCACCTACAATCACAAGCTCAATCCTCTTAGGCCTTCAAAATTGAATATGCCATTAATATTGTGAAATGACTAAAATACAGTTTTTTTTTCAGCTAAGACTCTTCCAATGTCACCAAAGCAAGTATTTGACTGGAAGGCTTTGATGGAAGTAAAGGCCAGCCGTCAGACAAATGCCTATATTTTGCGCTTGGCCTATGTACAATTTATGTCCATCTGTTAAAACTCTGATGCCATTGATCATTATTACTGTGCATTTACAGATACATTCAATGACACTTTTGATTGTGTAATCTGTTTATGGTTTGGGAGAACAAGACGGTATGTTCATCTGAAGGTTTGGTTACGTCAGAGATTGCTGATTTTCGGCATGCACTTGCTCACGGTTATATTTCTTCAGGTGCCGAAATGCAGTGGGCGTAGGCTTTGGTTTTTGCATGAGGTTTATTTTTGGCTTGTCAATTTGGTATTTAACCATACTGAGCACCCACTGTGATGAACATGAATCTGTTTGATGTACGCAATGATGTAAACCGTATTCTACATGTTTCTTGTCAGATTGGAATCCGTTTGTGTGGGATGTGCAGGTAGCAATGTGGTAGATTCCTATGTTTATGTCTTGCAAGCATTAATTTTACCTAACATCTCAAGACAGCTGTATGATTGCACAGATGCTTGTGTTTAGGTAACTAAGTACTGTGTAATATCAATGTATCCCTACATGCCTATCATTTCACGGAAATACTCTGTGTGAGAGTCTTTGACTAAAGTGAGGCATTAATGTCTGTTTATCATATTTTGTTGACCTTTGAATTACTTTGCACCAAGTTGGACATATTGAAGCTTTCCAAGACATGACAAGACCTGTTTGTCATGAACAGGGTTTACATTGTGCAATAATTACAGTAACTCCTTGGTCCTATGAACAAAGGAAGACACCTCATTATCAAACAGCAGATTGCAATGAGCTATATTGTGCTGATCACATTCATGCTCCCCATGGGATGAAAACTTCGGATTTCAGTGATCCCATAACATGCACCACTCTCAGAACAATCTACTTTTGTTTATCCCTATTTGTAACATCAAAAGCCCCGTTTGATGTTCTCTCCAGCAATGTTATGCTCTTGTAGCAAACCTGTTAGATTTGTTTTTGGTAAAATAGCTGTAGGAATCTTTTCCATAAGCCAGTGCAAGCAGGAAGCAAATAGATTCCTTTTGCTTATTGTGCTGGCCTGCAACGATTGCATGTGGTGGGATGCATTAAAAACAAAAGAGCCTTGTGACCAAGGCTCCCTCAGCTCAAGCTGTCCAATTGTATTTGTATAGTTTTTCCGTGGCACAGAAGAGGCGGATGTGTTCCGCTGCACATCAGGAGTGGGCCAAATGGGAGATGAGGTTTTAATTATACAACACATTCACAACAGAAGAACAGGAGGCCACCCCTCAATTGTCCTTAGAAAATATGTGGGTAGGTGCAACTTCGTCGGCTTTGTCCTCAGTCTACACACAGACATAAAAGCTAAAAACGAAAGCCCACTCACATGCACAACAGAAAACCGCATCTCATTTAAAAAAAAATTGCAGCAATTCAAATGTTTCATTTCTTTTTTAACTTCACACCATCATTTTGTGACATTAACTTTTAGCAGCAACAATTAACTATTGTTACTGACACTGCTTCTGTCCATACTGCCAGCCCATGAATCTATTTTCTTCTTATTTTCTTATAACCCAAAATGTGATGAAAACTAAATTTATCTCTAGTTGATATTGAGTAAAGTCCCCACCGTTCACAAGGCAACTGTAACAGATATTAAAGCAGGCCCAACATTAAGATGTGATGATTTAAATTGATATCTGATATTTTGCAGGATACTGAGCCTTGACTTTGTTTTTCTTCATGTGCAAGAGTTTGCATGAATCACATGGAACAGTGGTTGAACTATACTGGCACTACATTTGTCAACATCAGCTTTCTCTGCCTTTAGTGAGTCCTGAATCATTTGATCATTGAAACATGTAAATAATTGAATTATTGGCCACCTCCAGCACTTGCTGCTGCTTGTGTGTAAATATAGAGACAATGAGGGAGTCTCAACCCGGCTTACGTTTAGTCCTCTGCAGCCTTGGCTTGCAATCTTCTTTGATTCACAATCAATGTTGCTTTTGAATGAACCATTTTGTCAATTGCATTCTGTTAAAAGAGAGAGTGGAGGCTATGTGTGTATTGTATAGATAGAGTAGGAACCTATTGTAGGCTTTAATTAGGTAATTTCAATAAGTTAACAGGAAGGGTATTTGTTTTCTTGCTTTCTCGCTTGCTTGCTCTGAAAAAGCAAGAGCAAAAATCCCAACTGCCCTCAGCTTACAATATTTCACACTCGTCAATGTTATTACTATTCATTTCAATTATTTTAGTTAAACCCAATGAAAGAATATAGGGCTGGCAACACCACAGTGACAGGGCTGGTTTTGAGTCACAGTGCTAGGCTTAATGCTTGCTTAACGCAGCTGTATGGTGGTCAGCATTTCGAGAATGAGCGACTTCCTCTTACATACAGACAATAGTTTATCATTTTTGTCTTCAGCTCAGCTTACTTAAAATTTAAAAAATAATCTTTCTATTTAGGTTAAATTGAACTTTATTTTAGCTTGTGAATAATGTAACTTCATTATATTTTGGCATTAAATCCATCTTTAAATGCAAAGGTTTGTATAATGATGAGTGTGCAGTCTAACATGAATAAAACCCTTGATGGATACATTCTTCAGATGTTTCTTAAGAAATAAACAGTTTATTATTAATAGCTAAAAGACATTTAAAAAAAACAATACAAGTACAAAGCAGGTATTTTAAACATCCATGTCTTCCAAGCACAAAAATTATATTTTTGCAAAGAATTGAGTTAAGCTCCGATGAGAGCTGTAAGTTATTGATTACAAAGAAGAAAGAACAAAGTTATGCCTATAGTACATCATGTATAAAACATGTTCAAGTGAAAAGTCAAGCTTCAAAGGCAAACACTGTGTAGGATACACAAAAAGAAATAATTCGGCAAAGCAAGTGATCTATCCCATAGCAACAGAATGTGTGTGTTAATCACAGGAGTGATGAAGCCCTGCAGTTTGTATTACTTTGGTTAAAAAATATATATAATTGTTTTTCTCATGGAGGATTGACCACAAAATGTAAAAGGATTAAGTTCAGCTCTTTCCCAATATTCAGCTGTTTGTGTTTGGTTTAATAAGTTGGGAGTCATGGGATCTCTAACCACGAAAAGTAATTTATTTTTCTCGACAAACTATAACTCCATTCTCAAGACTGCATTCCTAGTGTACCTTAAAGTAATTTTTTACTGTTTATTTATTTTGAAACAAAAGGGTATAAGGGATTTCCTTAGGGACTGAGAGTTTTCTGTAGGAATCAAAACAATCTGCCAGTCAATAAGTTTGGGTGAATGGTATAGGTTTATGTGGCATGATTGATTTCCCTCTCCATGCCTTGTAATCTGATCCAGTGCTGGCCTTTGCATTTGCTATGGCCTGCTATCTAGTGAAGCGGGCCCCTGTGGGGCTGCCTGTCTCCCGGCTGGCCAACAGACTTGTCCCCAGATTATAAACACACCAGTGAAGAGCATGGAGAAAAAACCTGCTGCTCAGGTAGCACTGGATGCGTTGTACATTATTAGACAAACTAAATACATTTTTTCAATAAGAAAAGAAGAACAAAGGCAGAGGGAAAACAAAGTCAGTCAGTTTAAAAAACGAAATAAATCTGAGAGAAAATTCACTGACTTAAGCAAAAATACAAGCGGATTCCACCGATCTGAACAGGTATTTAAAGTAAACATAAACTGTTTGTTTGTCTGCTCTATATTGTTTTGTAAACATGTGTGCTGCATCAGTATTGTAGCTCAGCAATACACAATATTTACACTCAATATCTTCTTCTGTGTAAGCTGCAAAAAAAGTTGTATTTACTGGAGCAGATAAACTAAAGACACTCATAGAGAGGATTTGATTAGTAATATAACAAAGTGCTCACAACAAGGATACAAAAGTAACAAAGATAACAAAAAGATAACAAAAAATCTCAATAAAGAATAACTGCTAAACTAAAAAATACTCTTAAAGAGGAAGCAAAAGGCAAAACCTCTTAACTACTAAATAAACACAAGAGAAAACAAAAACTTGGAAATGGCTTGATACATGGCTTGGATCACTTGTTCTCACACAGGAGGAAAAGACAAGGGGAGACAGGACTATTCATACATGACGTAAGTGGGAACAGGTTGAGACAATAAAGGGCGGGGCTGGTGCTAACATTGGCAGAAAACACACAGAGGCAGAAACTAAAGGGAATCTAGAATGAGAGGTAAGTACACAATAAAACAGGAAGTGAATTGACATACAGTAACTGATGAGACGTAAATCTGAGTGACTTGACAAGTGAGCAACGAGACATGACTACATATAAATAATTTGACCTAAACATGGACTGCTCTAAACATGAAAAACCGTAATAAATTGTGGCATGGCATTAATTAACACAAGAACAAAGTTGAGACATGACACTGTTGAAATAATAAGATAAGATAATACTTTATTGTCCCACACTGGGGAATCATATGGCCAAGCAAGGTCCTTTTTTGTAACTATAAACATAAAATGTTAAGTTTATATCAAAAAGATAAACTGAGTGAAAAACATATGTTCTATTATTTTAATACTCTGTCCCACAAAAATGATAGAACAGGACATAGCCAAAGTATAAACCATCATTATCTCAGGAATAGGCCCATCAAATCGCACCTTTCAGATTGTTTTTAATCTCCTATGCCAAGTTATAAACTAAAAAGAAAAGGTATCTGCAGTGTAGTGACAAGGATGGTAAATATTGTTAGTTTCTGGCCCAGGCACATGGCCAAAAGAATTAAGATCAAAGATCTTAACTGAGTCAAATGTCATCACCTTAGTCACAATTCCTCTAACTGTTCTGTTTAAGGTTGCTTGTCCATAAATCTAACATCTTAATCTATTATGTTACCCTAAGGAATCCTGCTTCTCTTCAACAGTAATCCTACTTTGCTGAGTGATTTTCTATTACTGCCAGATATATTAGCTACTGGTTTGTTGAGAGTCATGGATTTTCAAGGAGTTCCCACGAAATTTATGAAGAAGAGATTTTTGGAGCAGTCCTATATTTTACCCCTTGTTTTTATATTGTCAAGTAATTAACACTACTACATTCACCAGTGTGTAACAAATTACCAAAACTTCATTTAGTATGCACTGTGATTTTTGAAATTGCGTCAACATCTCATCTGCTACCATGTGTGGGTGGATTTATGACCAGCCAGAGAATCTTTAATTTAATTCTTAATGACCTCCAGAGAGTGCTTTAGCATTGGATGCTTTCAGCTTGCAGCATGTGCAGGTTGAATAATTATATCAACAGGGTCACTTGTGTGACACCTGGTGAACTGAGGAACATCTATATCTTCCAGTGTCACAGGAAAATCGCGATTGTGGACTATGATAGCAGTTCAAAAAAATAAACAAACAGACTCTGGCTTGTCGTCGGTAGCATCATAACCCAAAGGTTGGTGCTTCGAGTTTTTACTCGTCCTCCTGAAGCTGGGACTCACTTTTGTCTTCAAACACGGGACATCGGCACACCATACTAACGGTGTTTTGCCGATTGACTAGCATCGCCGGTAAATACTGTTCTCAAGAGTAGCAAGGATAAGGATGTTGTGTGTAGGCAGGTAAGTATTCCTCAGCTGCATCGTCTTGCTTTTGTACAGGTGTACAGGTGATTACTTCTGTGTTGATCCAGGCTCGGCGCTTATGCCTTCAGCCTCGGTATGCGTGTGTACCCTCCTGAACAAGGTGTATCAGTTCAGGGTTCTTCCCTTAAGGCTATCCCTGGCTCCGCATATATTTAAATGATGTGTGGCAGCAGCCCTGTCACCATTACAGGCCAGCGATATGACAATCTTACCATACCTGGACGATTAATTGCTCATTTCCCCAACTCGGAAACAGGCGGTCAGGGACCCAACTGTTCTCCTCAGTCATTTGAACTGGCTTGGCCTAGCGGTTAACTATGCCAAGAGCCACCTTACACCAAGTCAAGGTGTGAGTTACCTGGGGCTGGAGCACGACCGACTGTCATTGCAAGCCACCCTCTATCCGAAGCATGTGACTACTATTCTACAGCTTCTACAGCGCTTCCGGCATGGCACTCAGCTGAAATACAGCCTATTCCTATCTTCTGGTATGATGACTTTGGCATCCATGATGGTCCCACTCGACCTACTGCCCTTGCATCCTCTTCAGATCTTGGTGAATGGTCTCCATTTGGCACAGACACAAGAAGGTCAGGGTGTCTGGGCAGTGTCTTCTGACACTCAAGCCATGGAGAAAGAGGGCATACCTGAGGTCAGGGACGCCCCTAGGAATGATGGCCTTCCGCCGAGAAATGGTAGAGACAGACGCTTCCCTTTCAGGCAGGACAGAACTGTCAAGGGCCAGTGGAATGCCCAGCAAAGACTGGAGCAAGTAAGTGTGCCGGAACTCCATGCAGCGCTCCTGCCACTCAAGCACTTACTCCCGGTTCTGCGGGACTGGCATTTACTCATCCAGACAGACAACACTTCCACTGTTTATCACATCAACCATCAAGGGGGCACACGGTCAGTGCAGTGTACGGGTTGCGCAGCAACTCCTCAAGGGGGCGTTCCCCCACTTTCTAAGCCTCAAAGGGATCCATGTTCCAGGTGTACGTAACAGAGCAGCAGACCTCCTCTCCCGCCAAAGCCCGTCTCCTGCAGAATGGCGACTCAATCCAGGGGTGGTTTGGAGCAGGTATGGCAGTGGTGGACCTCTTTGCCTCCGAAGAGACAACCCACTGTCCTCTGTGGTTCTCCTTGACGGAGAGAACCAGCCCGCTGGGACAGGACTCTCTGGCCCATGTTTGGCCAGACGGCCTACTTTTTGCATTTCCGGTAATTCTTCTTTTAATGGGACAGAGTCCAGAGAGGTGGTCACTGCCTTTTGCTGGTAGCTCCGTATTGACCAGGAAGGCCTTGGTTTCAAGCATTGCTCAAACTCCTAGACAGGGAGCCATGGTGCCTCCCAGAGAGGTTGGACTTTCTGTCTCAAGTGGCAGGCCGCATATGGCACCCGGATCTGGGCCGTCTGCAGCTGTAGGTGTAGCCCCTGAAGTCACGGCTCAACTAACATCCTGTGACCTGTCGGTTCTTTTTACACTTTTAAACTCGAGAGCACCCTCCACGAGGCGGCTCTACGCAAACAGGCGGAAGTTGTTTACACCGTGATTTGAGACATGTGACCTGGCCCCAGAGACCTGTTAGGTTGCTGTCGTTCTGTGATTTCTGCAGGCTGTGTTTGACAAAAACAGAAGTGCTTCAACCCTGAAGGTTTATGTGGCTGCTATCTCAGCCTTACATGAGAAGGTGGATAACCAGACAATCAAGCAGTTCCTGAAGGGGAACTCAGAGGCTCTGTGCACCACAAGTTCCGAAAGTGCCATCCTGGGACTTGCAACTGGATCTGAATTCCTTGTGCCAGCCCCCATTTGAGCTTCTGTGGCAGGCGACTTGAAGTGGCTATCTTTTAAAACATTATTTCTCCCGGCAATGGTGTCGGCAAAGCAAGTGAGAGAACTCCATGACGGGTCTGGTGTTATTCTCTGGCTTAATCCCTCATTCCTACCCAAATGAATGTCTCCTCAGTTTGTGAACCAGCCTTTTGAGTTGGCTGTTTTTGATCCCACAGGCTCACTAGGGAGACAGGCAGATTGCCAGACCTGCTGTGCCCTGTGCTGGCACTTAAGGGGTACGTTGAAGCGACTGCTAACCTTCGCAAGACAGACTATCTCTTTGTCTGTTACGGAGGCTGCAGGAAACGGGCTGCTCTGTCAAAGCAGAGACTTTCTCACTGGGTGGTGGAGGTGGTCTTAAATGCTCTGTTACAGCTGCCACCGTGCCTCCTCCCGAGCTGGGTCTTAACATGCTCACAGAGAACGAGGGCTCCCTGTGCCATGCATTGTTAAAGGACACTCTACCAGGAGTATGTTGACACCATGGGCAGCTTAGAGGGGGTTCCTCTCAGTGATGAGTATGTGCTGCCACTGCCTCGTCATCAGCATACACCTTTGATATACAGTAATTACTCAACCCCAGCATGCGCGAGCTGGAAGCATCCAGTGCTAAAGCACCTTCTCTGGCAGTCATCCAGAACTCATAGAACTGTAGTTACATACATAACTATTGTTTTAGCCTAGCCTTTGGATGTATTTGTTATGTTTCCATCACATGGCTATGATAGACACTTAAGCAGTTACTAAAAAAAAATCGCTATTACTAATGTATGTCATGAGATTGCTGGATAACGAGGAATGCCATTGTGTCTTTGCTAATTGAAACCTTTTTCCCAATCACCACTCACAACCTGAGAAGACGGATAGAAAAAGCTGCCAATGATACTTTAGGAGTACGGTCTCACGTGTGGGTTCAATTGATGACACAGAGAGGGATCATGGCAAAAGAAAACTTTTTCAATAAGGCAACATCCCAGGCTCTGGGGAGAAACTCAAAAGGAGGCTCTAAACAGTCCTCAGAGTAAATACAAACAAGAGGCTCCTCACAGTCCTCAAAGTAAATAATAACTCCTTCCGTCACAGTCCCCTAATACTGGAGGAGTGCAGGGCGTTAAGTAAGTTAAGTTTGCACAATTAATCATGTAGTGAACATTTTAGCCATCTTGGTGGACAATAAAATGCAGATTTCCAGGCAAGACATACACATAATTTACAGGAATTTAATAAATTCCAAGGATTTACATTATATTCATAATTCGTTCACCAATCCCTGCAAGGGGACATTGTCGCACAATGCTCTCTACAAAGCCATCCGCACGTGTACATTGTACGTTAAAGACTACATAACCCATAGTCAGCAGACAGTCAATGGAGTGATTGCTGGGACTTTAGAAGAGATTTGATTAAATAATGGAAACATATGGCAAGTGTGTTTACAGCAGAAAAATAAATCTTCTTGGTTAAAAATGTATCTCAGCATGGATGAGTTGTGCAAGGTGAGTGCAACACTTGAGAAGTTAAGAACAGAGCCATGAACTGATCGAGAAAAAGAATAAGCATATTATATTACTAAATCAATGGTGGAAATCATGCAATCATGCTATCAAGGATAGGTTCACTTCAGTGAAGACCACAACTTTAGCCAGGCAACAACAGGCTTCAGGGAATGCTCCATTGAGCCAAGTAAGCAGATTTGATTTCAGATCTAATTAGCTCAATGTCACAAGTTAAAGCCAATTAATAATAAAGCCCCTTTACCACTAAAAAGCAAAGAGATGTAACGTGCTTTATGGAGCAGGCCTCTGGTGTAGTCTTAAAGCAATGGTATTTAAGCTTGACTTACAGTGGTACACAATCTTTATGTTCAGGTTTTGTTTTAGTGACCCAAATATGCAGAAACAAGAACAGGAGGCAATTGACAGTTGAACAATCAGGTGTATTCTTGATTGGATCTTGATACAGAAAGAGAGAGTCAGGAAACACCGGAGCGGCTGGTGAATGAATCCTCATTTAGGATCCAATACTGTGTGGGTTGTTTTGGAAAATCGGAGCTGGGGGAGGCAGGGAGGGTAGTGAGCCTGTAGAAACCACTGAGGAAAACGGACAAACTGGCAACCAGTGGCAGATGAGATGGTGGATTGATGAGATGATCATTGACAGGTGTCCAGGTGAGTGAGGGCAGCAGCACGCAGACCACGCACAACTCAAGACACACAACACAGACAAAGAAGAACAGGGGGGAGCTGAAAAAGACGAAAAACAAAGAGGACCCTGATAGTTTAGGCATGCCTTTTTATAAGTGTACCATGGGCATTCCATACCATAGACGTCAGTCTCGCTCCCACTTTCTACAGCTACCCAACACAAAATAGGTAAAAATTTAAAAAAATTAGAAAGGTCATTTTCTGGAATCAGATAGAGACAGCTTTTTTATGTTTGTGTACACTCTTGTCCATTTTGCACTGCTAACACATGTATTTTGTTTGAATTGAACATTAACAATTGTTAAAAAATGAAGGGGGGGCTGAATAAGCACTGAAGCCACAGCAAGTCACAATGCTTATGCATACATTTCACGTTACAAGTCCTCTGGCAACACAAAGGTCAAATTCCCTAATCCATAATTTCAGGTAGTTTTAGCATCACTCAGAAAACAGTCGAACAATGATTTGAGATATTAAAAAAAAAACATATATTTGTTTTCTTAGAAACTCTGAGCACAGTGTTCACTGAAAGCCCACCGCCAGCTGTTACTTAAAAACAAAACATGTTGACAGATGCTGCAGAGGAAAATTGCACATCATTTCAAATTACTTATAATGTGTCATTAAATACCTTTGTGTAGCTGGGCATCGACACCATCAACATACACAGGAGCAGCACATTACCCCCACTGTTGGAACACACACTTTAATTAGTCAACTGATGCTATGAAATGGGGAAAAAACATAATGATTGACAGACTGACTCATGATTGGCCAGACATGTATAGGCAGGGCCTTGATACAGTGGCTCCAATCCACAACCACAACTGCACTGACTCAAAACGCTATGAATTTTCATTTGAATTAGTTTATTTGGATCTATCTATCTATCTATCTATCTATCTAATGTATACATGTACATTTTAATCCCAAATTTCTTAACCTGGTTACTCTGGATACAACGATGAAATCTACCAGTTGTCAATATATCTCTCTTAGAATGCTGTGCGACCCTGACTGAATATTAGCTGACAATTTGATGCCCAGGTGGAGGTGGAGATTGATGGAGATTTGCAGTGTGTGTGCTCATCTGGACTCTAAACGAAATATTAAAAATAATATTAAGAAAAAAACATGTGGAAACAACAAATAACTTCTATCCCTCTATTCAACTACAACATTTAATTGCAACAGTAACTTCTTATCCCCAGATTTAGGCCTGTCAGGTGTTAAAATGCCTGCATGCACTTACACCCACAAACAGTACCAAGCTCAGCAGGACCTGTGAGTAATGAAAGGATACATCCAGGCACCACAGGCTTCCTGTTGACCAGAGCAAAGGACAGCTCGGTCTGCAGGAACACAGCCGAGGGCCTTGATGAAATGCTGTCCAAAGCACAGGGTCAACATGTCCCACTGACTCACAAGTCTGGAAGAGACGCGGGGGCAGCAGGTGGTCGATAGCATCAGGCTGAACAAGGACTCTGTTTATTGTACACATCCGCATACAGTGGGAGTCGCTAAACTAAACCTTACTGTTATTATGGAATATAATATTTTGAAATATAAAAAATATCACTATACTTGGTGATATACTTGAATAAAAAATATATTTATCTATTTATCAGTTACAATAATAAGCCAAATAACCCCACTGAACTACAAATAAAGTAAATACCTAAAGCAGTGTTTCCCTAACTACGAAGGATGATATATATATATATATATATGTTTACATATAATACATATATTATATCCAAACATTAAAAACAATTAGATAAGTCAATCTTTAGTTTAATTATTTGGCTTACATCTAATGTGAAATGAGCGGTTGGTAGATTGGTCGAGTGGTCACTGATTTTAAATTGTATTTATAAACCAAAGCTGCTTCAGTACATTCATTTATACAAAAGTCAGTGCATTGTACCACATTTATCTTTTGAAGATCATGGTACGATTGTTCTGCATAATTTACTTTTTTTATGC
The DNA here is from genome assembly GCA_016785305.1 of Colistium nudipinnis. NCBI lineage: Eukaryota > Metazoa > Chordata > Actinopteri > Pleuronectiformes > Rhombosoleidae > Colistium > Colistium nudipinnis. Next base: position 912,058 of record JAFBJU010001120.1, read on the forward strand.
CCCGACCGTGCCCCAAATATCTACTGAACTGACCGATGAGCCACTCACTGTTTATAAGTAAACTGTCAAAATCAAGAAGGTTGTGTTCTCTTCTCAGTTTGGTTTAATAGGTGGTACTTGGTGATGTTCAAAGTCATTGCTCAAAGGCACAGCAAAACATTCTTTAGAAAAATGAGTGGTTGGTAGATTGGTCGAGTGGTCACTGATTTTAAATTGTATTTATAAACCAAAGCTGCTTCAGTACATTCATTTATACAAAAGTCAGTACATTGTACCACATTTATCTTTTGAAGATCATGGTACGATTGTTCTGCATAATTTACTTTTTTTATGCCCCGACCGTGCCCCAAATATCTACTGAACTGACCGATGAGCCACTCACTGTTTATAAGTAAACTGTCAAAATCAAGAAGGTTGTGTTCTCTTCTCAGTTTGGTTTAATAGGTGGTACTTGGTGATGTTCAAAGTCATTGCTCAAAGGCACAGCAAAACATTCTTTAGAAAAACGTATACATCCTGTGAACTCACAACAATCAATTTGTTAGGTTTGACAGCCTCGGAAATTCTAGTTGTACATTTCACCAACATCAGACTTGGGCGTTGAAAGTGATCAATCTTGCTAACCACAGGAATGATCAGACAAATGCAGTGACACACAGGCCTGGGGTATTGGATCGAGTGGATAAATGAAGCTGATGTTTTCCTTTCGTTCAGGTGGTAATCACAGCAGAGGTGGTGAAAAAAGACATTATAGTGTGTCGCCTTTCATCTTCTGGTGACATTCTGCAGTGGTAGGGAGATGGATCCGTTCCATCAGACCATTCAGATAAAAAGATGGCGTCACATCTGACAGACTCCTCCATTAACTGATACATGGTTGACATTTTGCTGAGGGAAACCATTATTGCCCTGACGTAACATTACAGATGAGCTAAACTTTCTTTAAATACATTCTGCAACAATGTTTACATATTTAAATCAAGCACACTATAACTATATCACTTAATGTACAACATCATGTACTGTACCATATATGTGATGTGCTAATGCCTGTTAACAGCCGTTATATATTTATGATATATGAAGGGGAAAATGCAACATTTTAAATAAAAGGCATACAGGACTCCAATACATTAAGTCATTGTCAATAATGCCTTTAATGCATGGACAATAATAAATTATATGTAGGTGGTAATCCATTTATAAAATGAGACATAATAACAGTTTTAATTTGCTTGTGTCTTTATTTAGCATTGTGTTAATCACCCAATGTATAAAGTTTCTCATTAATTTTCCATTCATAATGAGTTTCCTTTGAAACTATGAATTCCTGCTTCATTGTGCAAGTGAGGCTAGTGAGTTATTTAAAGTGTGACATGTGTTCAACTTTTCAACTATTTCAATATTATTCATACTAGAAACATGTTTTGCTAGTTCTGTGCCTTTTGTGTAGACCCTAATAATATCCTGCAGCACCGCAGTTCTTTAACCACTAATTCTACAGTCAATCAAAGAGGTTGAGTCTTTTTTTTACCTGTGGTTGATCGACAGGGGGGCACTGACCTAGATGTCACAGCCAGGATTGGCAAGGCAAGAGCAGTTTTCGTCATGCTAAAGAACATCTGGGCCTCCAGGGAAAAATGCTTTGCCACGCAAATATACGTACCATCAAATCCAACGTAAAGTCAGTCCTGCTATATGGCTCAGAGACATGGAGAGTGACCAAGGCCACACAGCAAAACATCAGGTGGCCAGACAAAATCACGAATGAAGAACTGTGGCAAAGGGCGGGACAGTCACCAGTCACCAACACATTCTGAGAAAAGGTGGGGCTTGATTGGACACACCCTTGGGAACCAGCGCCACCCATCATGTGCTGACCTGGAACCCACACAGTAAAAGAAAGAGAGGACGGCCCAGAATCAGCTGGAGGCGAGACTAAGAGAAGGAGACTGGGGACCAGCAGGACAGGGGCAGTAAAGACAACCCAGAGCTTGGTCCGATGGAGGGGATTTGTTGATGGCCTATGCTCCACTTAGGGGCAAATGGCCAAAGAAGAAGAAGAATACAAGGCAAGAACACAAATGATATGGTCATGGGTGAAGGTACGCATGCGTGGCAAAATTTAGATTGCATTTCTTCTGTACTGTACTGTATCACTTGTGTTACAAAGTGCCTTTGCCTTCCTGATAGGTACATAAGAGCATACTGTATATATTTACAGTATATATATATTTATTTATATATTATATATTGGTTGTAGAATTTGGTGGTGTGCATTCAAAAAGCACATTTACTTGCTGTTTTATATAGGGTGTGTTTAAAAACAAACTGAAATTGCTGTCCTTTTTTTAAATGTCTATGCTTAGGTTTTTATAGGCATTGCTATCTGCTTTGTGTAGTAGAGTGGTTCTACAAGCGAGTCAGTGAATTTATTGGGTGGTTTCAGAGTTACCAGGGTCTGTAAATACAATGAAAACAATTGGCAACAACAAAGATTGTGATTGATTGAAACTGTGATTTTAACTTTTGAATACTTCAGTACAAAGGATGCATTCAATAATTTAAGTGCTATATGTTTACCCATACAATTCATAACTCAAACAGCGCCACATTTGGCTGTATAAGGTATAAGTAGTCAGATGAAGCCGTTGGGGAGCCGAGCCTAATGAACTGGCTCACTAAAAATAGATTCCCCTCACTAAAATGGCAATTTAGGACATATCATCTAAACACTTGATACTTTTAGTGATGTTAAACACAATCTAGCAACTCCTCTCAACACCATAGAGGACATTTGCTATGTATTTTTTCGGTTTTTGTTTTTTTTCCCTTGCTATCAATGCTAATCCATTTGGGATACATTTCTCCATTAGGGAAGGCCATATGGTCTTCCACTGTGACATGGAAATATATATATATTTTTTATATTTTTATCTTTCAGTGCAAATCAAATAGTTTCAAGAAGCTATGATAGCAAAGTCTGTGGTATCAGATATATGCTATGCCTAACAGCTTTAACTACAGTACCAGCATGTCACACCATGTTTCTTTGCTAACAGAGCAGTTTTGCCCACTGCTCTTTGCTTTGCAAACAAGATCCAGGCCCCATTTTTGGCACTGATGGGCAGTGCCTCTAAAGTAAACAAAGGAGTCACCAGAGTGCTTATTCAAATCCGGCCTTCAGCACAATATTTAGACACAAACTCTTTACTTAGTGTTATTTAGGAGCATTTATTTTAGAATGTCCAAATCATCTTGCTGAAACACCCCCAGGTTAATGCCGGCAGCCACCTGCAATCATGATTGAGATCCATAAATGTAACCTGATTAGTAAAGCTGCTGCTTTCAGGCCATCCAATATCAGATCACTCCACTTGGTTGTGAGGATGGTTATTCTCGTCTTTATTCAAAAGAATGGTCTTTAAATTTGAGGCAATGGTTGCTTGATTACACATTCAAGTTTTCAAATGTTTACCTTCAAAACAAATAGAAAAATTGCTAATTGCGCCTACTAAAAAACGTACATCCGACACTGGTGAATTTTATAGGCTCCCTAGGAAATTATATTTTAACTGAACCTGGTCTCCTGTGAATATTTCTGCAATTGTCAAATAACTCTAGTCAAGGAATAACCCAAAAGAATCAAAATGGCATCAGTTGTAGAAAATAAGTCATTTTAAATAAACACAGAATGTGCACAACTGAGTCTCCCACTGCTGCCAGTTGTTGTAGTTTTGGCACAATTACGTTGTACATACCGATGTTAATGGTACCCCCAAAATTCAGCAGACTGCAACTTCAGTCCCAACTCCCCACTGATAGTTTGCATGATGGTCTGCATTATCCGTGTCCTCCTCTGATATTTACTCCTAGCCGCTTTAGTAAAGTAATACCCGCAGCATAGGAAGACGTGCATGTTTACCTTTATGAAAGGAGAAAATATTACAAAAGGCTTGCCATTGTTTTTCATTCAACGTGTTTCGCCAAACCAACAAGTGGGTGGCTGGATAGTTTTTCTTTACAAGCTTGTAAACAGATTTTTGGCAACAGTTTGACATTCTTCAGGCCAGTATAAAACGCACCTGTTTTGTCGGCTAGATATGGATTCGAGCAACATATTTTGCACCACATTACGGTGTGTGAGACAGTTTCTTTGCATATTGCATATTTATAGATATGTCTAGTAGTCTTCTCCATTGAGTTTCGACAAGAAACACGAGTAGACATAATATGTTTTTTTTTCGGGTACGCCAAGGTGACACACTTACCTGTTTACCACTGGCTATGAGTCCAAAACAATATACATATATATATATATTACGTATACCATATTTAAAGAGAGACTATTGAGATTTTTTTTTTATACCAATCTGAATTATTGTGGAAAGGATTCAGCAGACGATGTCATACTTTTCCTTAGAGTAATTACATTCACATTCTCATGGTGTTTTAAATTAGTTTTCAAGTTTGACATGTTGCCGATGAGCGCAGCTTTTGTCTTAACTACCTGTTTTTGTCTATTGCTCTGTTTCCCTTGGAAAACTCTATGGAGCTCCCATACAGTCCACCTATATTATAGATGGTTTATTTATACTTTTTTATTCCAATGATTTTCAAGCTCTGGCTTGGCATGTTTTGTTGGCCATGATATATACTAGCTATACTCTCTAGATGTACTGGATGTGTCTTAATGTAGGAGACAGACAGATCCGGTAGTGTTTTGTTTGCAAAACAAGCTCACTGTTAACTACTGTTCAAAGTTGAATTCAGTACATTTGCACATAAGTGAAAGTCCTGTTCCATAACAGTCCGATTTCCTTCCATTCAGGCCACCCATGTGTGCTCATACATAATTTGCTCTCAGATTTGTATAGCAAACCTTTTCGGAATTCCCCAACCAATAGCATGCTCAGTTTGTTTGTTTACTGTGGTATTTTGTTAAATCACTGCACAGAGTCACATGTGCGCTCACATTGGTGTTTACACATCAAATTATCAGAAAGACTTCCTGTTCTTTCCCATACCAACATAACTCCACTGAATAACCTTGTAACAACATGAAGGGACATGTGTAATGTTCACGAAGGACATTATCACTGCCATCCTAAAGAGAGATTTAAAATGAAGCAAACAAATTACAGAGTTAGTTACCAGCAACTGGAATACTTTAGATATAACATCCAGAGATGTCTGATATCTAATGAACTGCATTTGCTTGGTATCACATTTTTTGAGCCAATCATATACTTTGTTATAATCTGGTGCCGTAAATGAGCACACCTGATAAGAGATGCAACATGCATACAAGTTGTATAAAGAAGCAGCGTAGATAATCGGCAGCGTGGAAATACATAAAATTGGCAAATCAAAAGCAGTCCAATAGCATCTTGAAATGTGCGCAATGCCAGAATTTAACAAAGCGTGGTAACAGAGCTGCATTCAATACTACACACAACAGTGGGATACAGGGAGTTTGAAGGAGAGAGGCATTTCTTACTTTGTAATAAAAATAAAGTAAATAACATTAAGAAACAACTTGAATGTCGGAATGGATCGGGACTCCTATTGGCCGCTACTAAATATGAAATGAGTCAGATCTGGATCGGGGGGAAAGAAAACTTGATCAGGTCATCCCCAATAGTATCACCTGATACTACTCAGTTGTGCTATATCCATTACATTATCTGTGCTCGAGAGTGTAATCCTTCAGGATTGAAGTCTGGCAAACAATTGCTGTATGCAAAGCTGCTTTCTTGTGCCATAGCCAATGTTTGACTGAAGATTGGGAGTGTGTTCAGCTCAGCTGCTTTGACTTGACACACAGTAAGCCTAGGGGCAACCTCAATTACATGTGTAGCTGGTCTAAATGGTAGCCACCAACAGCTCTAAGCTCAAATTGCTTTTCACAGCACAGATCCAGACTCGCGAGTAGAACTTCAGCTTTTCTTGATATTAATGTACAAATACACACATCAACACACACACATATACACGTATGAGTACATACACACAAAAACACAGGAACACACACGAAAAGAGTCATGTCCCCAGAGGACATTAAATGGAGATAATTTTTCTGGAGACTTGCTCGAACCTACATTTTACACTTTAAACTAAATATAATCTAAAGCAAAACTCAAAATATGTATTATATAATTAACACTTATTATTTGCACCGGTCATTTTACAGATTTAAATCCCCACAGCATGAGACTCCCCTCACAGTCATGTTACCAGTCTTTTAATTACGGATGTGAAAATGATGAATCCAGCAATAAGGTAGCATGGCGAATGGGTCGCATCCATGTGCATCCAACAGGAAGTCTTTCTGATAAATTGATGCGTAAACATCAATGTGAGCGCACCTGTGACTCTGTGCAGTGATTTAACAAAATACCACAGTAAACAAACATACTGAGCATGCTATCGGTTGGGGAATTCCGAAAAGGTGTGTTATACAAATCTGAGAGCAAATTATGTATGAGCACACATGGGTGGCCTGAATGGAAGGAAATCGGACTGTTATGGAACAGGACTTTCACCTATGTGCAAATGTACTGAATTCAACTTTAAACAGTAGTTAACAGCGAGCTTGTTTTGCAAACAAAACCCTACCGGATCTGTCTGTCTCCTACATTAAGGCACACCCAGTACATTAAATTTGTGCTTCTCTTCTTTTTGTTATTTGTCGAAATTGTGGAACAGCACGATTAAGAAAAGGATTTGACAGGAGCTGGGCTCAGGGATGAGTTATCAGATGTCAGGGAGGGCTTAGGAGACACATATCATACAAGATTCGTTCTAACCAGGTTAAAATCATGTCTAGATACAAATGTATT